>WAAG01048205.1:195959-254519 GCA_013390105.1 Tichodroma muraria | reverse complement strand
CGCCCCTCTGCCCCCCGAGCCGTGCCCAAAGCAGCAATTCCAGGTAAAAACCACCCCAGAGAGGGGCTGCTCCCTTCGGAAGGGGCTGAATTCAGCTGCCGGGATGGAGAAGAGCCCGAGTGCCTCGTTGTAAGAGCTTTATTTTCCCTAGCTGAGTCACAGTTTCTTTGTTTCTTCTGTTAATCAAATGCATATTTTGACTGTTTAGCTGTTTGTGCTGAAGATAACTCCCTAGCTCACTTTTTCATCACCAATTGTGGCAGTGTCATCTCCTTGGCACTGTAAGAGTGCTGCTTTTTTCAGATGTGGATGAGCAATGTGGAATCATTTTGTGCTGAGCTTTAGGAAGCTTCATGCTAAAGCAATACAACAATTTAAAAAACCCAAAAAACTAGCTGAAATGATTGTCCTGATTTTCTTGATCAAGAGCAGTTATTTTGAACCAAAGGCATGGAAATACTGGAGGTGATGCCTGCCAGAGCCATGGCACATTAATAACCATAAATTTCAGAGACAGGAAAGCATTTGCAAGTTGCCAAAAGCGCTCACAGATGAAGTTTCTGACTGATCCTCTGAGTGTTTTGCAGTAGCTCCCACATTCCATTAGTATAAAAGACTTGGAATTACATAACTCTTTCTTACAAAATACTGGGTAAAATCAAAGGCTGAGACACTGGCTGCTTCAGTGTGCCAGTTGTCCTGATGCTCCAGCAGAAAGATTTATTTATTTTATTCAGTGGAAAGATCTACCTGGCTTATTCATTTTGCTGCTCTTCAGTTATTAGTTGGAATAACTCTATTGCTACAAATGGAAAAACCCCAAACCCAAACAAACCCAGAGCATGATTTGTGCTGCAGAGGGCTTTTGTCATTTCCCTGGAAGCTGAAGCAGGATTGAAGGTTTTTTCTCCAGTCTCATGGATGTGTTGTGTTACACGTCCGAGCTAAGGTAACTTCAGCAGGCCCTTAATTCCAGTTCTGTGCTGTCCCCTCACTAAAATCCACGACTTCTGAGCCTCGCTCAGGGGATTATGGATTTGGGTGGAAACACAAGCTTGGCACAAGCTCTAAAGCAGGCAGGCTGGCCCCAGAGTATGTATCAAGGTATCCAATAAAAATCCTGCTTTGACAGCTGCAGGATTCCTATTCCTGGGATTTTTCTGGTGCAGAAATGAACAGGATCTGATGTAAAAATTTCCTTGGTCTCCAGTGGAATTTTGGCGGAGCATTGTGGCTTTTCAGCTGTTCCTGAGTACAAGGTACTGGACCTGGTTGTTTAACCTCTGGTGAGAGATTTACTGTGGTGGAGTTGGTTATCACATATCCTTTAACACTTCCATGGAATCATAGAATGGTTCGAGTTGGGAGGGTCATTAAAGATCCTCTGGTTCCACCCCATGCTGTGGGTGAGGAGCCTTCCACAGACCATGCCTCTCGTCCTTCACAAAATCTCAAACTGTGTCTATTTTCTCAACTTAGTCTCAGCTGCTTGCTCTTTGGAGCTGCTATTTGTTTTTTCCCTTGGGCAAGTGGGCCCTGGAGCAGAGCTCCCCCCAGCACTCAGAGCTGCAGAATGTTCCAGCTGCTCTCAGGGGAGCAAACACGAGCCTGAGGTAGGGAACGGTGGCACTGAGGGTCTGCAGAAAGAGATTCAGAACCATCTCTGCTCCTCACTGACCTAGGCAGTGATTCCTTGGTTTTTTTCCAGGATCGCAGGCCTGCATCCAGAGCAAGGTGTGCATTTTGTTGGGACGGTAGGAGCTTGCAAGGATGTGGAGGGATGGTTTTTCCCTGTGTTGGCATGAGGACTGAGGGATGCCAGCAAGGCAGGGCGGAGAAATTTGTGCGCTCTTGTGTCTTTTTGCTTTGTAGCCTGAAGGAACGCAATGAATTCCCAATTCTGCCAAGGGCAGGCAACTGCAGTAGGCTGAGCTCATGTGTGAAATCCTTGCCAGTCAGGACCTGTGGATGTGTTTTTTATCCAGTGATGCATCTCAGATAACCATTCCTTGGTGAAAGGAATGGGCAGGAGCTCCCTTCCAGCCAGGACTGAGAGTGTGCCTGCAGCACTCTGCACTTTATCTGCTGAGTGATGGAAATCCAGCCCATGGCTGCTTGTTTATTAGCTGTTTTCTGGCATCCCCCCTGCCAGCCAGGAGGAGGAGAATGTTCTTGGGCTGAGACTGGGCTTGGAGGTTTGTCCTGCTCTGACCAGAGCCTCTGTGGACGCTGTGACCTGCAGGGTTTGGCAGTGTCCCCGTGAGCTGCCTGGTGTGAAGGGTGGCACAAGATAACAGCGTTTCCTCCAAGAATTGCACCGCCTCTCAGGTGCCTTTGTGCTGTGGAGGGCTTTCAGAACGGCTCCTGAAATGCTTGGAAAGACAAAGGATGCTTTTTGGGCTCATTTGTGTTATTTTTGGAGAGCTCAATAAGGAGATGCTGCACAACTTCTTCGGTAAATGCCATCTCTGAGAGCCATGGGACTTCTGGGAGTTGGTCCAAACCCAGGAAAGCTTAAGGAGATTTTTGTATCAGCCTCTGAACCAAGTGTCTTCCTGTCCTCCTCCTGTCAGCTGCAGAGCACATAACTCACGTGAGGTCTTGGTGTAAGAGTGTGGCCTTGATTCTGTGAACTGAATAAACCCACGGGCACTCTGAGGAGGTGCAGCAGCAGAAATGGAAAAGTGGAGTCTGAAAAGTGCAGGGAAGACCAAGCCTAGGGAGGTTTGAGCTGCTGAGCTTTGGGTTCTGGAGGATCCTGTCGCAGTGAGGAGGAGGAAGGCACCTGCTGAAGGCAGGGCTTGGCCAGAGCGTGGCTGGACCACTGCAGTGTCTCTCTCAACACTTGCATTCCCTTTAGAGGTACAAAATGCCAGCGGGGTGACCACAGAATGTATCACTCCCTTGTTGAAGGGAATGGCTTACTTAGCTTTAATTTCCATTTATTGGGCCCTTCTCCAGGAGAGATTTTGGCATCCTCACGATGATCCTTCTCTTAAATTGCGAGTTTATAGCATCAACCATTCAGCTGCAAAGCGCTGGCTCGCTGATCATCTTGTTTCTTTTGGGAATATGAAGAGAGAACTATTTGAAAATTGGCTTTTCTTATCTTACAGTTGGACTTCAGAAATACTTGTCCTGCTCAGAGTTCTTGGCCTGCCTCACTGTACAAAGGAAGTGTCTTTTACAGTGTGCCTGCTGAATGACACAGCTCAGGGAGATGGGCACTGTGAGCTGATGCTGGTTTTGTAAACTTTGTTCTGGCTGCAGAAATGTTGGTTGTATTGGGCTGGTCCATTTTAGGCCAAGTGAAGAATGTAAGAAGTCTGAAGTGTGTTTCAGAAAATGCATTTTATGTGTGAGGAGTGCTTTTTCCTAAGCGCAGACCTGGGCATTTCTGGCCCCTGACACCAGAGGGAGAAGGGAACTCCAGGCAGACCGGGCTGCCTGCCTCAGGTGGGAATTGCAGATGTAAGCTCAGCAAAAGTGTGAACCTTCGTTTTGGGCCCCCGTTGCAGCTCCCTCTGGTAGAGATGGGGTGAAACTGCATTGCAGATTATTCCAATGATCCCACTCCTGCAACTGAGCAGAAACCATCCTTCCTTTGTGGACAGGGTGGGTTTGGTTTAATGATTGCAGCAGAATTTTCCTTAAGGGTTGTTTTACCTGATGGCTGGGAGGAGGTTGGACAGGCTGCTGGTCCCAGCTCCACGTGTCTGCTTCCAGATGGGTCAGGAAACGTGGGAATCTTCGCTGAGGTGTGTTTTTTTGGGAGGTGAATATATGGTCTGAAGTAACATTTGTTTCACTGAAGCAGGGACCAATTGGTTTCTGGTTAACAAAGCCTTGGCTCTCCACATCTTCTGGAGACTGATGCGACCCTTGCTACAAAGTCAAGTGTTTCTTTTATGCCTCACCATCTAAAGACAATAAATACTTCTTCTCCAGGCCAGTTCTAGGAAATGATTTGGGCTGTTTGGCGCTGTTGGGACTGGAGTACCTGTGGAATTCAAGGTCTCCGAGTTATCCCATACATCCAAGGGGAATTTGCACCTGGGGCTGAGCTCTGTGTGTCTCTGTTCTATCAATTTAGGGTTTGGATGCAGCAGGATTTAAGTTTCCCGTCTGAGAGCAAGTCCTGACGTGCGTCACCCCTCATCTCTTACGACACCCATTTTCCCACTGTGGCTTGATTGTTTTATCAGGAGCTTTGCTGCTGGTGTTCCTTTGGTCCTCCTTGATGCACCTCTGTGAGGAGAAGAAGCCGTCGTGTCATGTCCTGGCCTGAGGAGAGAAAGAAATAACTGAGCACTAAGAGTGTTTGCTGGTGATCCCACCCCAGGCAGGGTGTCTGTAAGGCCCCCTTAAACCGATCCTAAACTGATGCTTTTGGGGCCGAGTCCTTCGTGGCAGGGTCACAGCTTTTGCACAGGGCCCGATGTTTTGTACCTGAGCAAAGGTCCTCAGGGCAGGGACAGGTCGGGGTCACACAGGGAAAGAGCAGCCCCAGGAATGGTGGAGCAGGAGGGAGAGGCCAGGGCTCCTCCTGAATGGCCGAGAATGAAAAGCAGGTGTGGGGAAAGGGGGCAGGAAATACCTGGGACCTGCAGGACGAGCTCAGCGCGCTCCCCGTGCTTCTGGAGGAGAAGCAATGCCCAGAGCAGCCAGGCTGGGGTGGCTGCACCAGCTGGGGAACCTGCCCTGGCTCCCCACTGGCATTCCCAGGGCTGGGCTAGAACAGAGCAGCTCATTTGCCTTTTCTTCCCCTGAAGTGAAAACCCGTCTCAAACGTTCATCTTTGCTCCCTCAGGCTGCAGATCAATGAAGTTTCTGTTGAAGCTGGAATGGTTATTTCCCCTATAAATATTTCTAATTGTACTCAATGAATTAAATAAGTGATGACACATTTATTTTCCAGCTCTAGGAAAGGAATTTTTTTCCCAATATTAATATTCCAGTGTTCATAGAAGTGTTTATGCCAGAAGGGGCATTTTGTGCTGAAAGATTCTGATTAACCTAATTTTTCCCTCGTTCTTACAACATAAAGAAGAATAATCCAACCCCATTATAGCCTATGGTTTATTCTCCTGAGGAGCAAAATTAGTTTGTTTTGTCTTTAGCTGAGGTGTGAAAGAATTAACCAGAGCAGTTGAGATGTGGACTAAGGTGTTTTACTTTTCATAGTCTCTGGCACAGTGGAAACACTGGAGAAGTTTAATAATCTGTTCCTCCAACTGCCTGTAATTCTCAGAACACGCTTGAGCTAAAAGCTCTGTGTAATGGTTTGGAAGTGAGTGGGTGGAATTAATCTAAAACATTGTGCAGAGACATCTCCCCACTCACACAGGGTTTATTTGGTTAAGGCTGTGTTAAAGTCCAGCCTAACTGCCACAAGCTACTGCCAAGGGCAGCCTCAAACACTCGCATGGAGTGGGAATAATTCTTGCTTTTTAAAGTTAAGCAGGAAATGTCAATTACAGATTGATCTCTCTTTAAAGGAAGAGCATGGGCAGTGAGTGTTGAACAGAAGCAAACGAGCAGTGTGTGACAGAACACGTGGCTGGGAGAGCTTCCACTGACGTGTGCTGTACTCATTGTGTCCCTAGATCTGGAAGTGTCCTGCATCACTGGAATGAGATCTATCACTTCGTGGAGCACTTGGCCCGCAAGTTCATAAGGTAAGGGGGGCTGCAGGTCCCTGGGAGGGACCTGGGGGTGCCAGTGCCCCCAGCCCCAGCATCTGCTGCTCCCCGTGGGGGCACGTGGTGGAGAAAGGGCTCTCGATGCTTTCCTCACATCTTCCACTGGCTGCCCTTCCCCACGTTCCTGTTCTGTGGGAAACGGGGAGAGATGAAATAATTCCATTTATTCCTGCCTGCCTTCCGTGGGTCAGATGTGCGTGGGAGGAATCCTCCTGTCTCTGAGCTGCTGCCTGAGGTACAGAAGTTTGGGGCTGCAGGGACAGCCCGTGGCTCTGGCTGTCAGGCCCTGGATGACCTGAGCCTGGGTGAGGAATCCCTCGGGACAGGGAATGGAATGTGTTGTCACAAACATGAGAGTCCGTGGTGGCACCAGGGTGCATTTAATAGCAGTCCTAAGGCTGTGGTACAAGTGTTCTCTGCATCCTTTCCAGGGAATCCCCGAGGTTTCCCTGGACTGAAAACGCCCAGGGCAAAACACATTTCATCCTGTGGAGCTGTAACTGGCGTGGCAGAGTGTGCTGTGTGATCGTGCTGCACACACAGGGCTCTGCTCTGCACCCCCAAATTAACTCACCTTTTTCTCTCCTCCAGCCCTCAGCTGAGGATGTCCTTCATCGTTTTTTCAACCAGAGGGACAATTCTAATGAGGTTAACAGAAGACAGGTAAGAAAAAGTTTAAAGGTCAACAGCAGCTTCTGTGTCCTTGTAGCTTCCTCCGCCTTCCTCGGTGATTTCCATCCCTCTGGGAACAGTGTTGTGGCACCTCTGTGCTTCTCAGTTTCATTGGTAGAGTCAGGTGCCCATTCTCACCTGCTTGAATGCACTGAGGCCTCTCAAGGCAGAGCTTCCCTGCTTAGTTCCGACTTCTGAATGTCTTCCTGTCAGCTGTTGGGGTTTTAGCTCCCGCTGGTTTCGTTGAGGGAGCCCGCGCTCCCCAGAGGTTCAGGATTTTGTCAGAGGAGCAGAGGCTCAGTGCCTGTGAAACATCCTCTGGGAGTTTCTTCTGCAAGCAAGCAGCTGAAACCCCCTCCCCATCAAAACAGGCTTGGGAGCCAGAGGTGACACCCACGCTCCTGGGCTAGAGGGGAACGTGAAGTCCTTGAAGGTCTGAAGGTGTGCCACAGGTAGAGGGAGTTTGGGATGGATTGCAGGGGTGTGGATCTTCTGGCAGTAACAGGTTGCTTTGTTTGTGAAGCGTGTTCCTGCCACCCCCTTGCAGACCCCCAAGTTAATCCCAGTAAAATCTACGGGATGGGTTTGGTTTGTTTTTTTTATTTCGTTCTGACTTCCAAGGAGAGCTGGATGAGGTCCTTAAATCGCTCTTGCTTCCTCTGTTAACTTCATTGCCACGTGGAGCAAAAATATACGTACCACATGTGTGGAGTGTATAAGTCAGCATGTGTTTTACATATTGGATGTCTGAAATCACATACCAGAGCAGCTGCCATGGGGAGGAAGCTGGCTGCCTTCCTACAGAGCAGTGCACACTCACACCAGCCTCGAAAATGTCCTTAAACCCAGCCAGCCTGAGCATCTCCTGCCACTTCCTGCAGCAGCAGGGATAAAGAGAAGGAGCCACGTTTGTTTAACGGGGTGCCAAAGGAAAACCTGTTCCCTGCCTCTTGCTGTGTCCCAGCCCAGGGGCAAACCCCACTGCAGAGATCTCCCTTCTGCTCAGGCTCTGAGCTGAAATGTTTCCCGTGTGGGAATGCGTTCCATATTTACCCAGCTGTCCCAGAAATGCTGGCTGGGAGCAGGATATTGATCTGGGACTGGTCTCAGAGCCAGCTGCTCGCTGGGCTTTACTGGGCACTGACAAACGAGGGCTGTGCTCTGCTTTGGCTCACACTGGGCTCTCTCTCTCACCTGGGAGAGCTCCCCCCACCTTGTCCCTGCCTCTCTGTGGCGTTTCAGCATCTGAACGTCAGGGCTGAGTGTGCTGAGCATTCCTTTTGGGAAAACTCTGAGCGTCTAATGGGCCTGGACTTTATTACATATAAAATACAGTGTATTTTAAAATTTCAGTATAAACCTCTGAAAAACAGTTTTGATCACAGGAAATGCTCCATTTTATACCTAGCTTTGGTTTGGTACGTGCACGGGTGCCTGAGAGGGGGAACTTTGTAAGAGTGTCTAACTAGTTTGGGATACCACAGGTACAGAACGTGTTCTTGGAGGATTCAAAAGCAGACAGTGCTTGCTCCCTAGGCAGTCCCTGCTGTGCAGACTGAGCCGTGTCCATGCCTTGCTGCCCCGGCCTCGCCGCGTGGGCTCTGAGCCCTCACCTGCCCTTTCTGAAGTGGTTCAAAAACGTAGAGACAGAAGTGACCCCCGGCAGGCCCTGCCTGCAGTGACCTCACCCCTCCCCATGGAGACCGTGCAGTTTGCTCAGATACACCCCACACGCTGCAGGGCTTTATCTTATTAAAGGCTCCCGGCCTGTGCTTGGCTTCCAGACCTTGGTGTCTGCCACTCAGAGGAGCGACAAAGCACTGCCCACCCCACAGAGCCTGCAGCTGCTCTGTGGCTGTGCCTGGCACTCCTGGAATGAGCCAAAACCCACACCCTGAGTCACAAAAAGCCCTTGGGAAAGGCTTCAGTCACCCAGCCAGCACAACCAGGAGCTGAAGGTGTAGCTCCACGTAAACTGGAGCTGCCAGGATGCTCTGTCATTTTTTTGCAGCTGTTTGATGATGTTTGTATGCTCAAGTGAGGAAAGTGAGCCAGGCACGAGTCAGCTGCTGAGGTTTGAGCAGGGAACGTTTATTTAGGAAGGGATGTATGGAATGTGTGGATATTGACCTGGGGGGTGCTGCTGTCCTGATGCTTTCCCCAGGCAGTGGGAGCGCTGGGAGCACAGCTCAGTGCTCCACGTCCCCGGGGAGGCTCCTACCCTGTGCAGACCCTGGGTAAACCCTCCTTCCCCCCTTCTCCGTGCCTGGCTCGTGCCCAGCTGGCTCCCGGGTCTAACAGGGTGCCTGCCTTCCTTGCAGGGAGCAGATCCGCCAGGGCCTGGAGGAGCTGCAGAAGGTGCTGCCAGGAGGGGACACGTACATGCACGAAGGATTTGAGAGGGTAACTGCTGCAGGCCCATGCCTGGCACAGCCTCTGCTCCCCGGGAGCTCCAGGCACAGGGGGCTGCTTGGGAACTCTGGTGGGCGAGTGGGATCCTGTCCCCTTGCTGCAGCGAGCACAGGGAGCGTGAGGGCTCAGGGCTGCAGCTGCAAGCTCTGCTGGCTCCCTTTGCCTTCGGCTTCCATGGGCAGAGCTGCCTTTTCTGCCCAGGAGGAGGCAGTGGCAGCGAGTCCCCCGTGGCTCTGTGTGGGGAGGGGGCAGCTCTCAGCCCTGCCTGGGCTGGGGGGTGAGGTCACAGCTCACACCTGGGGTGGCCACATGACTGCAGACCTTATTGCCTGCTCTGACCTTCTCCTCCTGGGCTTGTCTTTTACGTGTTTTACAAGCTCAGGAGTTTCTCTGAACCTGAACCTCCTGCGCTCCCTCCCGCCTCTGTCCTTCCTGGGAATTCGGGAGGGGTTTGAACTGTTGAAAGTGCTGCCCCACCACCGAAATGTGAGCACACAGCAGAAACTCAGGTGACCCACAGGGCTGCTGGTTTATTTGCAGTTGCAAGAGTTGGTCTGGAGGTGCCGAGGAATATTTAGCATTGGGCCTGGGATAATGGAGGATGGATAGGATTTTCAGAAGAGTTGAGACCTTGCAGGAATGCACTCAAAAGCGCAGGCAAGGACCTTGCCCTGTGAATCAGATGTCTGAAAGCAGAGCTCTTGTGTGAACTGCAAGTGTGACATCCTCACTGCCACCGTCCCTTCCTTCCTGCTGCACGAGTAGAGGTTCACAAGCTCTTATCATTAATTTATTACTAATGATCTTCTGCTTTGCTTTCAGGCAAGTGAACAGATTTACTACGAAAATGTTCACGGTGAGAGGCCTTCTTGATGCATTGAATGGGTTTTTTTCCCTCTTTATTTTTGACTGATCTTTAACAGATCTAAAATGCAGCTTCGCTGTGGGAAGGGTGTGGGGGTGGCTTCTGTTCTTGCAGGGATGTGGTGCTGGTCAGGGAAGTATTCCTGAGAGGGAAAAAGAACACAAAGGAGCTTTAAGGAGCTGGAATTGAAGTGTTTCAGGACAAAAGGGAGAGGCCAGGCTGGCTGCAGGCGCCCACCCTCACCAAAACTGTCTGGTGCCTTACTTTTGCTGGAGGGCTCAGGCAAGCATTTCTTCTTCCTTCTGAAACACAAGTACGTGGAGGAGCTGTTAGGTAAAAGATCTTTTTAACCAGCAATTATTAAAACCAGCGGTAAGTGCGGACAACTGGAAAAACGTTTGTCCTTTCCTTCCCTGTAATTGATGTTAAACTTCTCTGGTTTGGAAGGGAAAGCTGCAAGGTTTAATGATGTTCCTGAAATGTTACTCAGGAATCTTGAAGATTTTAGGCCCTTTTCCCACCGCCTTAGTTTAAATCCCAGTTATTGAGCTTTTTATCACAAGCTGAAAAAGCCACTCTGGATTTCTTGAACTGACAGCGTTAATAAAACCAGGAGCTAACTAGGAGCAAATTGCACTGGGTTTTTGATGGCTACAGCCTCATTTACCGGTCTGAAATGCCACCCCAGTTATGCCCTTAAGGTGTGCTCACAGGCAGGATGTTTTCTGAGGTGGTTTGACAAACCCAGCCAAAGGCAAGGGACTAAAGAGGTTTGTGTGTTCAGGTTACAGAACTGCCAGTGTCATCATTGCATTGACAGACGGAGAGCTCCACGAAGATCTATTTTTCTACTCGGAGAGGGAGGTGAGTGACTCACACATTTGTACTCAGGGAGACAGGGAAATGTCTGGTCTTGCTGCTGTGAGTGCAAAAGAGAAGGAAAACCTTTTTCCCCAGGGAGAAAACTCCACTTCGGTGCTCTGCAGACGTGGATCTAAAGAACAGCCACTGACAGCAGCGGCCTCTGACTCAGCACAGCTGAGACTGTTCGGGGGAAGGAGAGGGGTTAAAACTTCCAGTTAAAAATAAACACTAGAAGAAGGAATTGTTCACAGCTGAGAAGTTTCAGTTATTTACTGGATTGCTCTGGGAAATGCTGAATATTCTCACTTTCGCTTTTTTTTTTTTTCTCTTGCAAAAAATCACAACTGCAGGAAGAGGGTGGTTCCTGTCACATCAGAAAATCTTTCAGATCACTCAGTCCAGACATTTCCACAAATATCTCTGAGACTCAAGCTCATATCCTTAACATCGTTAAATTAGTGAAGTGTACAAAATGTTCCGGGATGCTGTGGCAGAACTGGGGGTGATGCAGTTCCAGGGCAGGTGGAATGGAGGCCCCCTCACCTCTGGGTATCAGGAGGCCACGTCTGAAACAGAACACACAAAAGCATTTCAGGTTACTGTTATACTGGGATGTGCCCTAAATGATGCAAAGAAAATTGATTTAGCCTCTCTGACATCTTTTGGGAAGCTGAAGGAGCTAGAAAGGTGAACTAATTACGTTTTTAAAATCTACCAAATACCTTGTGACTTGCCTTGGTAAACAACAGCAACTCTAGCAGCAGAGTGTAAAACCAGCTTTTATAACCTGATTTTACGGAATTGGGGAGGAAAACTTTTCAAGCCCTCTTCTGCTAAGCTCCCCCTTTGCTCATGTTACAGAAGAAGAGTGAATTTCTGGTTTGAGAGCTTTGAGGAAGCTGCATTCCACCCTGTTGGTAACCACTTTGTGCCTCCTCTCCTGGTTGCAGGCGAATCGCTCGCGGGACCTGGGAGCCACCGTGTATTGTGTGGGTGTGAAAGACTTCAACGAGACCCAGGTGAGGGAGCCCCTGTCCCCGAGTGGCTGGCAAGGCCTGGGCAGGGGCTTACAGCCCTGGACCCCCTTCCCAAGGCTTCCCCAGGGGTTGCCCCCTCCTGTCACCTGTCTGAAGGGGCCGGCTGGGGCTGGCTGTTGGCTTTTGGTCCCCTTCTGTCTGAATCTGCCCCCCTGCTGCTCCTGCTAATGCTGGGCAAAGGCACAGGGGGAGCAGCAAATTGTCTAACCTGAGCTGGAGGCAGAAGTTGTGGGGATGTTTTTCCCCATTAAATTGAAATATTGCCATGTAACCCTTCGGCTTCAGTGCGGCTTTTCTTTCAGGTGAAAACTGCTGTAAAAAAGAAAACAGCTTCTTTAGTGACAAGTATTTCACAGTGTTTCGTCTGACTTCTACATTTCTCATTTGAATATTAGTTATGTCCATGAATTATATTTTACACAGCTACGTTTTTCTAACGTGAGTGAAGCACTTGCACAGCCCCAGTGCACACAAGTGGAGGCTGAAAGACATTTTGCAGGTGTTTCAGCTTTCAGAAAAGGAGTCAAACCACACTTGGTTTAGAACAATCTCCCTTGAATCAACCCCAGAGACTGGTGTAACCCAGAGTAAGTCACAGAAGAAGCGAAGAGGGAATAAAAATGGCACAGAGACCAGACCTAAAGCAGCAGACCTCAAGACAGCTGCTCCTTGAAGGCACTTAGATGGTGAAAAAATTAACTGGAATTAAATGGCTGTGTCTGAAGTCCCAGATGAGGGACGAGGATTGAGGGGGATGAACTGAGGGAGCTGTAAACATGCAACTCTTTCCCTCTGCAGCTCAGCCAGCAATGAGCAGCAGGGCAGAGCTGCCCGGGGTGGCTCTGGACGCACAGCAGGGCTGGGAGAGCGGGGGTCCCGAGTGACAGGGGCTGGGCAGGGGCAGCCCCTGGGGTTTGGGAGGAATGTGTGGCTGCTCTGCTGCCTCCAGGAAGCTCGAGAGCAGGGGACCTCTGCCAGGGGAGATTTACTGGAACAAGCCTTGGCCTTGCAGCACTCAAATAGAGTCTGCTCCAGCAGATGCATGGAGAGCTCATTACTGCTGAGCTGGGCTTGGAGCTCTGCCTTAACCCTTGGTGTGCCCCTGGCAGCTCCTTGCAGGTGATGTCCTGGCTCCCCTGAACTCACCTCCTCCTCATCACGGAGGTTTCTGAGTGCCCTCTGAGGCCTTTCAACCTCCCCCCAGAAAATCTGTCCTGGTCTCTCCCTGCTTCCTCCCGTTTGGCTCTCTGATGGTCGGACACAGGCCCACTAGCCAAATCTCTGTCCTGACAGGAAAGGTGGATCAGGCCTGTATCATCATGTGGGATATAATTTCAAAGAGTTAAGGCTGGAAGAGACCTCCATGATTATGGAGTCCAGCCTTTTTTGGGTTCAAGCTTTGCCCTAAAGGTCGTCAGCCCCTGGGCAACCAGTGAAAGCCACGTTCTGTCTTGTCTGCAAGTCTTTTCTGCTCCCTGATACGGAGCTTTATGAAGTCAATCAGGCCAACAGGATAAACATTTCACTGCTTAATAAGCCACGATACAGTGGCAATCCAGAGAGAGCAGTTGAGTATCTGAGGGTTTTATTCGCAAGCGACTTAATCTGGAGAAGTCTTTATTTGCTGCCTGCTGGCTAATTGGTCTCGTCCTTTGCATTTCTGTTCCATTTCCTCTCCCTGCTGTGTCAGCTGGCCCGGATTGCTGACAGCAAAGACCATGTCTTCCCAGTGAATGATGGCTTTGAAGCCCTGCAGGGGATCATAGACTCTGTGAGTACCTTCACCCCAGTGTTTGCACCCTCGGGGTCACCCTGCACAGAGGCAGGTTCGGTTCTCTGTTGCAGGCAGAGATATTATGAAAAAAAAGGTCTAATAAAACATGGTTTAGGCCCTGCTGCTCTAAGCCAGCAATAGCTTGTAAGTTCCCATAAGAAAGAGTCAGAGGAATTGCACAAAGGGTTCATCCTTTGGAGTCTGACCTCTGTCAGCCCCTTCTGGATGCCCTCGCAGTGGTGCTCAGCTGCTCTCAGCGGTTTCCAGGGACTGGTGCAGCAGCTCAGGATTGATGTGGCAGCTCACGGTGCTCCTTCACCCCGGGAAGTTTGAGCTCGGGAATGCACGGAATTCTTCTGTTACACAAATGTTTTCTGGGGCAAGCTGGACGTGTGCAGTGTGGGGGCTTTTGAGGGAACTCCGCTTTTGAGGGAACTCCACGTGAGGAACGTGGATGGCTCTGTGTGCCCACCCTGACAGTGTGTCCAGACTTCGCTGGCAGATGAGGAGCTGCAGATTCCCTGGAGCAGGGAGAGGGCTGACAGCCCCTGAGTGGGGATGGGGATGAGAGAAAGTTAATTCCAGGCATGTCCTGCAAACTCCATAATGAACACAGAACGTGTTCATCAGCTGATAAGCCCCAGCCTCAGCTGCACGGTGCTCCTTGTTAATTTTAATGGTGTGTGATCAGCTTTCTACTTCTCTCCTCCCCCAAATGCATCTTTAAGAAGGACTTACACATATTTATTTTATTCAGCTCATGTAGATATTATTGGACAGGAAACACTTCATAAATAAATGGCTGTTTTGTAATTGGCAACAGACTTCGGCATCCAGTAATTGAACAGAGATTGCTCATGAGCGCCTGGCATCAGACTGCAGGTCATTCCCACTGACACTAATTAGGCAGTAACCTTCTATAACACTTCAGCATCCTGTTTGCTAATTAGAATCCCCAGATTTGGTGGGAAGAATGGCTGAAGTGATCTGGCTGTGTGCTCGTTGTGGGCAGAGTATCAAGTGAAAGCTTCCAGCAGCTGCAGGATCTCCCTGCCCTTCTTCCCTTGGTTTCCAACAGGGCCTCTCCTGGCCCTGGGCCCTTGGTGCCTCACCTGGCAGGAAGGTGAATGAGTCCCGAGATAGCATCACCATCCTTCCACGGGATTTGCTTCCCTGGGAAGCCAGACCACAAGGACGAGCTGCACCTCCAGCCCACCAAGGCTGTGTGCTCAGAAAGTGACAGATCCCATGGAATCTTCTACACTGAAGACATTGAATCCTTTTTGAATGCATTTTTTAATGAGGAAGGAACATAAAGGATTTTTTTTTTTTCTTGCAGTAGGTCGGCCTTTTACAATAATTCTGCCTGATGTTCACTTTAAGTAAGGGTGTGTGCTCGGGGCGTTGGAAACTTAATCTAAATCAAAATAAATATTGCAATTGGCACCATAGAAGTGTTTAAGGCCAGGTTTTTACAGTCATGTAAAGGGATTTGACTGGACTGGGAGATCTGCATCATCGAATTGAGACACCTGCTATTCCCCCTCCGAGCTGCCTTACAGCAGGAGTGTTTGCAAACAGCTGAGTAGAAGTCATTGCTCTCAAATTCAATCATGTGGGGTTTTACTTAATTTAAAAAAGTACTGATTGTGTTTCACATTCTCTGTGTTTTTCCTTATTCTATCTTAAATTCTTCTGCTGCACCTCAGTTCTGTTCTCAGCTGTTGACTTTCTCTTTCTTTCCACTTGACAGTTCCTGTAAAACCTTGTTCCTGAAAATCTTCTCTCTCCTCTCCTGTCAAGCTGCCACCAGCTCAGACCATGCTGCCTCCTCTGGTCCCTTGGTACTTTCAGCCCTGCTTTCTGTTTAAACTTCTGTTCAAATGTTTTAAAAAACAAAGCCTGGCTCTAGGAGTAGCTTTTGCAGTTAGGTATTTGAGGCAGGGACCTGTGACTGTGGAAGGGGGGAACAAAAAAAAGTGATCTTTTCCTTACAGAATTTATTGTGCTGCTTTTTGCCATTCGTTCCTTACAGATGTTTCAATTTAAAGTTGGGAAAATAGTTTTCATGTTGGATTTGAGTCATCAAATGATGCTTGGCTGACATTTGCTCGCCTCTTGGAGCTGAGCTGGATTTTGACCAGCGCTGCCTCGTGCAGGGGCTGGGGCTGAGCCCCCCAGGCTCTCTGTGCTGGGGCCCCCGGGTGCTGGCTCGGCTCTGGGGCTGCTCCGCAGGGCAGAATAAATAAGGAGTGTCCAGCCCCAGCCTGCTCCTCTGCCTGGAGTGCTGGATTGTGTAAATCACCGCAATAAAGCGCTCAAAGCCAGGGACAGCCCTCCCAAAGACGCCCTGCTTCACTTGAGCCTGGCTTAAGTGGAGAAGAATTTGGTCTGAGGTCGCAGAGCAGCCTTAGGGGTGCCCTCAGGGCATAAATCAGGTTAAAAACAGAAGTCGGCAGCCCCTCGGGTGTGACTTGAGCAGCTCTGTCGGTATTTTGGGATGTTTCAGTGCAAAGCTAAACAGTTCAGCTTAAACTTGAGTTTGGTTTGGTGCCTCCACAGCCCTGTGGGGCTGCAGATCATGACTAATTTCAGATCATGGGGTGCAGAATGCTGGGCACAAAGCCAGGATTGCCCTGGGGTGGGGGAGAACCTGTCCCCCCTCCCCTGTCCCCTCCCCTGTCCCCTCCCGCTCGCTCACCTTTCGCGTCTCTGCTTCCAGGGAAACACGGCCGAGGTGTTTCACAGCTTTCTGTCTCTTCTAGATCTTGAAGAAGTCCTGTATAGAAATCCTGGCGGCTGAGCCTTCCAGTATCTGTGCAGGGGGTAAGCATGAACCCGGCCACGGTTCTCCATATTGCCTAAAATACAATTTTCTATTGTATTCAATCTCGAATTGAATAATTCAGTTTCCGACTGTATTCAATCTCGAATTGAATTGAATAATAACCCAGTGCCTGTCTTGGCAGAGTCCTTCCAGGTTGTGGTGAGGGGGAATGGCTTTCGCCACGCCCGCAACGTCGACCGCGTGCTCTGCAGCTTCAGGATCAACGACACTGTCACCCTCAGTAAGCTCCTTGGACTTCCCTTCTTTTCCTTCCTGGCTCTGCATCTGCCTCTCCAACCACGTTGGTTGTGAGGGCAGCGGTTCGGGGGTGAGGAGCTTTGTGTTTGCAGGATGCAGAGGGGTTATTTTAAGAGGCAGATCGCTGGTGGCACACCTCCCCTGTGTTTTGGGGAGCTCAGAGCCCGGCTGGGCTGTGAGCAGGGATCAGGGGTGGTTCTCTCCTCCCCTGTGTTTCGGGTGCTCAGAGCATCCCTGAGAGCCCGGCTGGGCTGTGAGCAGGGATCAGGGGTGGTTCTCCCCTCCCCTGTGTTTTGGGGAGCTCAGAGCATCCCTGAGAGCCCGGCTGGGCTGTGAGCAGGGATCAGGGGTGGTTCTCCCCTCCCCTGTGTTTCGGGGAGCTCAGAGCTCGGCTGGTGGGAGCTGTGCTGGAGCAGGGGCTCAGGCTCCCCTGTGCTGCTGGGGAAAGGTCAGTGTATCCTAATGCAGCCCCCCGGGGCTTTTTGAACTCGGGGCTGTCTGCCTGTGTCCACAGAATGGCTGTGGAAAATGTGGAAAACGAGGACGAGGGCCAGGCAGTTTCCTGCCCCCTGAGCCCGCGCTGGCGGTGTCCTGGATCGCCGCAGAGGCCAGGAGCGAGCTCTCCCTGCCTCCCTGGCGCTGCACCTGCGCCTCTCCAGGTGTCTCTTCGAAGCTGTGGCGTGGCAGGAAAAGGCCCCAACCCCAAAGGGTGGCTCCAGCCCCTCCCTGAGTGAGGGAGCTCGGCAGTTCCCAACGCCAGGAGTCTCCAGGTGGGAGCTGGCCCAGCTCTGCTGGGTTTGAGCTGCTCTGTGGGAGATCCCGGACCCTGCCCGCTGCTCCCAGCTCAAACTCTCTCCCTGAGAGAGCTGCACCAGGGTTTTATGGAAACCTCATGGAGGCTGGAAAGCTCAGCTGCCTTTGTTTGCCTCAAACCTCTCTGCCTCTGATTGTATCAGGGAGGGAGGTATTTTTAAAGATAACACTAAGCCAACAGTTCCTGAAACCTTAAATTATCCCAGATGAGATGTAGTGAGCACGGCTAGGACGTGCTGAGGTTAAAGGCATGAGCTAATGGGGTTTTATTGGGATTATTGGCAGGGAAAAGTGGCAGGTGAAGAGAGCGTCGACTCGCAATGTTCATAGTTATGGGATAAGGAAAAAAAAAAAAGAGGAACATCTGTAGAACCCATGAGGAGTATTTGGCTGAGCAGAGCTGTAATCAGATGCATGTTCAGCAGCAGGGAGTTCCTGCCAGCAGCAGGACCTGGGAGAATTGGGTTCAGCCTGCACAGAGTTAAAAGTAATTATCCAGTGCAGTGACTTAGACTGCTCTGTGGTGCTAAAATGTCTGAGTCTGCCCAGATTGTGCAGGAGCCAGCAAAGATAGCTCTGGGCAGAGAGGCTGAGCTCTGTCCAAGCAGTTTAAAGCTGAATGGAGAGATGAAAGCCTGGTGAAGGAGCAGGCACCACAGCAGAGCTGGGCTGGATCTGCTGCACTCCAGTGAATGCTCTGGATGCTTGGCCAAGCCCTGTCCTTGGCACAAACTGGCCTGGATTTGCTTTATTCAGACCCTGGGAGCAGTGCAGGGTGTCAGGAGTGGGATCTGTGAGGGACTGGATCCCCAGACTGCCCAACAAACGCCTCCTAAAAATTGCCTCCTGCTTTCAAAGCCTGGCAGATTGCTCCACTTCCCTCACCTTCCGTCTCTTCTGCAGCACAGGGCTTTGCTTGTGCTGTCCTCTGCTTTCTTGCAGCCCTGTCTCTCTCAGCACAGGGGTGGTTTGTTTTGCAGTTCTGCTCTCCAGCCCCCCATTTCCCTGCCCGATCTGTACCCCTCCAGTGAAGCTCTTTCTTTTCTAACAGCAGCTTTTCTCTTTCCATGGTGGTGCTGGAGAGCATCCCTCTCTGTCCCAGCTCCCTGAGGTGTTCTGGGGGCTGTGACCTTTGGGAGGGACACAGTGTTGGATTAGATGCTCCAGTGTCCCCGAGGTGAGAACACGCACCAAGGAGAGCTTGGCCTCTGATTTTGAAGGGTGGCTGAAGGCATTGCTTGACAAAGAATATTAAAAAGGAAGAGAATGGTTGTGCTACCCTCAGGTGCTGCCCCAGCCTCCAACAAGTTGCAGTGTCAGAACTTTTTTGGGTTTTGTGCCTTTTTCTGCAGCGGAGCTGCCCAGGCTGAGTGGAGGGATGAGCCCAGGGCGGGCAGGGGGTTGTGCTTTGTGCTGGCTGAGGAGGGCAGCAGCTCTGCCAGGCTCCCCCAGTGCTCCAGGTGCTGCTGCTGGGCACCGGGGTGGACCCTGAGTGGCACCAGTGAGGAGCTGATGGTGACAGCTCTGGCCCAGGGCTCCTGGAGGGACACCAGCCCTGGGCTGCTCTGCCAGCTTCTCCCGTAGCCTCAAAGCTCCTTGAGGCGTTGTTTGCTCAGCACAGGAGCCCCTCAAGCAAACCCCTGCATCCGGGGCCGCCGGGAACGCGGTGTCTCTGCTCTGTGCTTGCCTCGCCCCCATCCCCTCGCTCTGCTCTGCCCTTGGCACAGAGCTCGAGCAGAGCGGGGCAGTCACAGCTGATCTCGACGTGCTTTGCATTACGGCATTAGCAAAGCATCTCTTAGTCATGGCTCGTTCTGCAGGCAGTTTTGCAGCTCAGAGAGCGTCCCAGTGTCCTCCTGCATTCCCGGCTCCCACAAAACGGGTTTGGAGCACTAACTTTGCTTTGCAGAGCTGTCCCAAGAGTGCATGAGAGGAGGAGTCGGCCGGGGGGAGCAGAGACCCGGCTTTGGTGGGTGGGGCAGGGAGTGAGGGAGGCGTTCTGGCTCCTCTCAGGTGGCAGAGGGGCAGTGGAAGCGCTGGGATGACTCGAAGCGGCCGTGCCAGGCGGGATGAGGTGCAGAGTCCCCTTAGAGCAGCAGCCTCCAGCCCAGCCAGGCTGCACTGGGGACCAGGGCAGAGCATCTCTGAGGTGAAATGCGGTGCAGATCGTGAGCACAGGGAGAGCAGAAGGAAATTGTGATGTGTGGGAAGTCGGGCGAACAGCTTTTGCATCCTTTTCTGGACCAAAATCCTGCTGCTCCTGCAGGGCCTGCAAACAGCACTGGGTATTGCAGTGGCAGTTTGGCATGCTGGGCTTTCCCAAACCCTTCTGTGAGGGATCCTTGCAGTCAGATTCCAGCGCACCAGCGGGTTCTTGGGTGACCCATTCACCAAAGGGAAGGCTGTTCATTTTGGCATGGTTATATGGCCACAAGAAAGTGCTACTATCTCTTCAGTCACTTTCTTTGGGTTCGTGTATCTCTTTTTTTTTTTTTTTTTGAGACTTGCTCTTTTGCTCTTTTGTGTTAAAGCATCCTGCATATATTGAAGCTTTTATTATTATGGTTAGGAAATATTCCAAGTCCTGGCTGGCCAGAAAGTTACACTCTGCTAATGGCATAAGAAATTATTCACTGTTGCTGGGAATAATAGATTTTCCAGGCTACATTGAGCTGTTCAGGTGCAGGAATGCTGAGTGTAGAATTGCAGGAGTCTGAGCAATATCAGGTACCTGCTTGAAAGGGCATCCACAGAGCCCAGATGTGGTTTTCTGGGAGGTTTGACCCTCCTCTGCTCCTGCACACTGCTCAGGCCCCAGGACTGGCCAGTTTGGGTCATCTGTGGGGGTTTACACAGCAGGAGCTTTGTTTTGCTTGAGGGAGTGATGGCAGGAGGAAGTTGTGCCCATTGCTGGGGGGAGCCTTCCTCAGAAGAGTCACTGAGCTGTTTCCTGGGGGTGTCTGGGAGGTGATCAAGGCCTGGGCATCCCTTGTGTAAAATGTCCACGGGAGCAAAAGTGATTCCAGCCCCATTCCCAGGGCAGCCCCCAGCCCGAAATGACGTCCGGGGCAGCGAGCTCAGCAGCTCTGAGAAGGGAGCTCTGCCCTCCCTTCCCAGCCCTCCCAGCACCGCTGGCAGCAGTGCAAACCACAGGGCCCAGCCTCTGGCACGAGAGCAGGGGCTGGGGAGCCTTCAGCCCGCGTCTGGCCGCCCTGGGATGCAGAAGTGCGTCCTGCAGCGGAGCGGGGCCGCGCTCCGCCATGCCGGCGCGGACGGGAAGCGTTGTTGTGTTTGCCTTCCCTGTGGAGGTTTTCCAGGCAGGAGTCAGACTGGGCCAGGGTTGTGCAAACCAAATGGATGCTCTTTTGTTCAGAGCGGGGGAAACAGCCGGCTCGGCTCGTTCTTGTGGCGGAGCACAAAGATTCTCTGAACAAACTGATCTGTGCCTGCGGCCAGGAGCTCCCCCGGGGCACCCGGGGCTGATCGGCTTCCTAGAGAGGCACGGGCTGATGGGAGTGGGGAGAGAAAGGGAAACAAAAACCCGAGGAGATCTGAGTAAAAGGCCTCGCAAGACGAAGCAGCTTTTGTCTTAGTGAATGCTGGCACGGAGAAGCCTTTGGGCTGCCAGAGTTAGCAAAGGAGAAAACAAGGCGCTGCTCTTCGTTTCCTTGGCACGTGCGCGCTGAGACGATGCCATGAATTCGTGGGAGTTAATGATGCTGTCACAAATCGGGGTGAGAACGGCACTGTGGGACCAGGTGTGCCCCCACAGCACCTCCAGACAGCTGGAAAACGGGCTGGGCAGTTCCTCGGGGTCCCCCGCTTTCTGGTCACTACTACAAAGCTCTGGCTCTACAGAAGAGGAGTATCAGTCAGTGTTCCTGCCTCCCAGGCCATTGCCTCTTGGTAGTTTCTCTCACTTTTAAAAGCAGTGTAATTCAGGATGGAAGGTTTCGCTGAGCTTCAGATGCTTCTGCCTTAAAATGCAAAACTTTCCGTGATATACGACTTTCTCGACTTGGGTGTCTCTGCTGGCACTGCGCCTGGGCTCCTGCCCGGAGTGATCCTCTACTCTGACCTTCCAAAAGCTCCACACCTTCAGCTCTGCTGCGCCTCAACCATGTGAGGCAGCCCTTCGTCCCCCATCTCGTTTGTGAACCGACAACGAGGAGAAGCATTATTTAAACCTGCTCTTTAAGCCTGTGTGGCTGATTTGGCAGTAAATCCCACTCTTTCCCCTTTCCAGATGAGAAGCCCTTCGTGGTGGAGGACACCTACCTGCTGTGCCCGGCCCCTGTGCTGAGGGAGGTTGGCATGTACGTTTTTCCTGCCCCAGCATTCACTCTGCCTGTGGGGAGATGGGGCTGGGGCTCCTCCCGTGCTCTGTTGTTCTCTTGGGATCCCGAGCTGCCATTCTCTTGTGCCCAGTGGCAGCTGTGCTCTGCAGCCCAGATGTGCAATAAAAGGTGCTGCCGTGAGCGTGGATGGGAATGGGGGCTGCAGCAGCTCACCCCAAAAACAGAATTCCCAGCAGGAAAGCCTGGAATCACAGCCCCTACGGCGGGGAGGGAGGGGAGGGTCCCACCAGGAAAAGATGGAATCTTCTGTTGTGGAGCTGCATCAGAGTACAAATGGCAAAGCTTTCCTGGCCATGGAGCTGCTGCCTTTGCTCCTTCTCCCACTGAACACCCATTCCTGGGGAGAAAATGGGGTTGGGGTCCCGGGCATTGGCACCAAGGTGAGTGTGGCACTGCTGCCATCGAGGGAGCAGGGGCACAGGGGCCACCACCAGTGGGAATTATCTGTCCACGAGGCTTTTCTGGGCACCAGCAGCCCAGGGCACAGCGTGGTATCAGAGAACTGCCCTGACTTGTTTCTTGGGTTTTTTTTCAGGGAAGCAGCTCTTCAAGTCAGCATGAACGATGGTCTGAGCTTCATCTCCAGCTCTGTCATCATCTCCAGCACGCACTGTGTAAGTCTTGATCCCTGAAGTGCTTCTGTGGGGTGCTGGGATTGAACGCCAGGCGTGTGTTCCCTCAGCAGCAGGGCTGCCAGGTTGGGTCTGCCTGGTGTGGAGGACTCGCTTCCCCCCCAAGGGTGAGTTTGAACACGTGGCAATGTGACATTTCGGGTGCCTTTGTGCCACAGCGTGGGCGAGCCCTTGAGCCTCCAGTGAACGCCTCAGGCTGCAGGTCTGTGGTGGGACAGGGGCCAGGGCTGGGCTGGCAGTGCCCTGGGGGTGTCTGTGCCTGCCTGGCCACTGCCCAGGGGACAAGGAGCAGCTCTGCTGCCTTCCTGCCCTGGGCTGATCCCTCTGCAGCAATTCCAGCAGCTGTGGAATTGCTCTGGAATTGCTGTATGGAAACCGACAATGGGCTGGGTTCCCCTGAAGTGGGGGCTTTGAGGGGGCCAGGAATGTTCTGGGTTCCCCCTGAAGTGGGGGCTTTGAGGGGGCTGTCAGTGGGGAATTGCTGCACTCAGGCTCTGCTGGGAGCAGGATGATGAAATCTGTAATTCCCAGTGATGCTGCTCCTGCTGAGTGCTGGCTGTCAGGAACAGGGCATGAAATGAGTCGTGCTGGGGGGCAGCGAAGGAATTCAGCTGGAATTCAGTTGGAATTCCCAGCAGTCATTCGTGCTTCAGTGTATTCAGCTTTATTCATCTGTGGGCATTGTCCAGGCCATGGGTGAGGCGCTGCTTTAATTTTCCTGTGAACTGGCTTAAAAGTAATTTTTGGGAAGCCAGAGCAGTGATGCCAGAAAGGCTTAAAAATGTGTCCCCATCCTGCTTTTGTCCCTGTGCAGCAAAGGCCACTGGGTCTCTGCAGAGCAAGGGAGAGGCCAAGCACAACATCAGTGACCAGAAGGGTTCTGTGGCTGGGGCACCAGCTGAGAAAAGGCTTTTGTGTCACTAGAACTTGATCCTTGCTCAACAAGGACGAGATTGTGTGGAGAGGGTTGTCAGAGCTTGCATGAGAGGTTACATTCCAAAACTGACAAAGATTTCCTCATGCCTTAAAAGAAGGGGATTTATTTTATTAGTCAGGTTTTAGTTTCTAGTTCATTGATCACTGGCAAAGATGTATTTGCCTGTTGTCAGCACATAGGAGTCTGCTGTGTTTTACTCACGTGAGGCAGGACCTAGGAAATAATTCTTAGAGAAAAATTATTCCTTCCTCATATGCTTTCTCCCAGGGTTAGAATTATTGCTTGTAGGTTATAGGAGATGAAATACCCGTTTATCCTCTGTAACAGCTGTAAGGAAACTTTTGAAAATGTCTTTTTTTTTTCTCCCTGGATCTTTTCTTACAAAAAAACAGCTTCCGGTTTTCAGTAAAAATTCCCTTTTTTAAAATGGAAGTTGTTTTCCCAGCCTGAATTGCCAGCCTGTGTTCAATAAGTGTTAAGCACACTCATTGCATTATTCCATGGTTCAGTGTTTCCATGAGCGTTTGCATTGTTCTTCCAAATCTTGATTTAAAAAAAAAATAATAAAATAGAATGAAAACAGACATTTGAAATGCTTCAGCCCTTGTTCACCATCTGTGTAAGGCTGGGAGGGGGAGCTCAAAATGCCAGTGGAACTTTTGCATGAGCAGGCAGGTTTTTGGTCCTGTTTATCATTCAGCTTGGCTGAGTGGCAGCTTCTGTCTCAGCACAGTCCGAGCTGTATAAAACCACAGGCACTGCACGGGGTGGCAGCTAAATTCTGAGTGAGGCTGGGAAGATCTGGCAGCTCCAGCCCTGCCCACTCCTCTTTTTGTGGTACCCAAACCCCCAGCTGGCCAGGCCAGCTGCACTGCAGAGGAACAGAGGTGCTGGGGTATCCAAAATTGGCCTTTACAGGCTGTTCCTGGGGGCAAGGAAAGTAAAAATAAATGCTGTTTTTTTAAAATATACAAACAAAAAAAATCCCTAGAGAAAAAGCCACTTTTATTTGTTTTGTATTTTTGAAAATTGATTTTATAATACTCAATGACCAAATAATTGTTTTAATATGGGGCTAAGGGGGCAGATAACAATTAAACACAAAAAACCTGTTTTCTACTACAATTTCAAGGCAGCAAAGCATTGAGATCACGTTTTCTAAAGCGTTGAATAGCAGCAGGTTGTGTTTTGCAGATGATGGATGTGCCTTTGTGCTGTTTGTCTGGAGGAACAGCCCCAAGTGCACAGCTCTGTCTTCTCAAATGAGCTTTTTCTGTGTGCCTTGGGGTCCGAGTTCCATTTCCAGACACGCCTTGGGTGAATTCTTCTCCTGTGTGGATTAGCTCCTCTTGCTTCCAAGTGTCAAAGGTCAGGTTGTCCTGATCCAAGCTCTCCAGAAATTCTGGGAGCTGGGAAAATGCTCCCAGCCTGCTTGCTCTTCCATTACTCCGCGTTCTGGAATGATGGGAGGTCATCTGGCCCTTGAGCCGCAGGGATTCGAGCAGGCACCCACCTCTCACCCCACCAGGTCAGTCTGTCCCTGGACGTGTCCTCAGTCTGGCACCTTGACATTGGGGAGGGTGTGGGAGTAAGGAATTTTTGAATTTAGAACTAATATGATTTTACAGCAGTTTATTTATTGCTTATATTAGGCTCCAATTATACTTTTTTAGGACTAGTGTTTATACTGTTTATACAGATTGGTTATTTAGGTTTTTTTGCTTATTTAGTTTGAGGGTTTTAGGAATATGATTGGTTAGAGTTGAGGTGGGTTTTTTATTTAGTTTTTGTATTTTCTTTATTCTGTTTCTCAGAATTTCTGAGAATTCTGAGAATTTCTGAAATGTCTTCTTCTTTTCCCAGTTCAGCATGATTTACGTTTCAGCAGCTTTGATGAATTCTAGTGACTCTGATAATCATATTTAGAGATAATTTGGGTGGGGCTCGCTAGCTTAAGCTGTTCAGGTGCATTGCAGCAGGGGGGTTTAAACGTCTGGCTCTCGCAGCAGGGACCTCAGAGAGGTTTAGGTCAGGCCCTGCTGGGCTGGGAACACCCTGGGGCACTGGGAGTTGTCCTTGCCTGTGGCAGGGGTGGCTCTGGATGGGCTTTGAGGTCCCTTCCCACCCAAACCGCTCCATGGTTCCATGACTGTGCTGTGAGCTCTTCTTCAAACCTTTCTTTAAGCCTTCACCTAAATACTCTGAGGAACGTTGCATTAATTTTAACCTGAGTAAAGCGTTTCACGTAACTGAAAGGCTCGGGAAATTGATGCGAGGCCTGGGGAGTGAGCGGGAGGTCTGGACCTGCCTGCACCGAGGTGCTGGGGAGGGCAGGTGCTGCATTCCAGGAGTGAGGAGAGAGCAGAGCTGCACCTCAGTGAAAACCAAACGGAGCGTGACGTTAATGACACCGTGAACGTGGCAGTAAATAGAGAAGGGCCTCTGGGACAGAGCTGGGGTGCACGGGGGCATCTCTGTCCCAGGTGTGCCGGGTGTCCCAGGCTTGTCTGGGGTGTCCCGGGTGTCCCAGGTTTGTCTGGGGTGTCCTGGGCTTGTCTGGGGTGTCCCAGGTGTCCCAGGTTTGTCTGGGGTGTCCCGGGTTTGTCTGGGGTATCCCGGGTGTCCCAGGTTTGTCTGGGGTGTCCCGGGTTTGTCTGGGGTGTCCCAGGTTTGTCTGGGGTGTCCCGGGTTTGTCTGGGGTGTCCCGGGTGTCCCACGCTCTCTGTGTTCTCCTGCAGTCCGACGGGACCATCCTGGCCATCGCCCTGCTGATCCTCTTCCTCCTGCTGGCCTTGGCTCTGCTCTGGTGGTTCTGGCCCCTCTGCTGCACGGTGGTAAGTGACAGAAACCATCAGCACAGGGCAGCACTTCAGTGCTGCCTGACAGTAAGGCACAAGGGAGGGAGGCAGAGTTTTCCACAGGACTGATCCCAGAATTTCTGCCACTGCTGGCTCTGCCTTGGGCTTCTGTTTCATCTGCCCAGCCATGGATTAGACCCATGGAACAGCAGGGCTGCCAATGCCCAAACCTTGTCAGGAGCTTTTTAGTCTTGTGTTTTGGTCACAAAATGGAAATAGCTTGCAGAAATGTATTCCTTGCCATGCCTGTTCTGGGTTTTCTAACCCTGGTGCCAGCATACCCATGCTGGAGGGCTCCTGTAGAAGGGCAGGACTGATCAACCCACACTGGAGTCCTGGTTCTGCCTCAGGTGCAAGGAAAAGACATTTCTAGGTGTCCAAATTTTTGCAAGATGCACTGTGTTTCCTGGATCACCGTGTCTGAAAAGCACTTTGAATATCCCAGTGACAGTGGAAGTCTGTTTCACTGAGCGTTCTTTCCTCCAGGCCCTTTCACAAAAATTTAAGCATAATCACAGAGTTAATGCTTTAGAAGAGCAGAGAGAAATCAGGAGAAAACAGGGGAGAAGGAAGAGGTCAAGAAGGAAATCACAGGACTCGAGATGAGCTCTCGTCTCCAGTGGCTCTGCTGTTTGTCTGCACAGACCTGTCACACCCTGAGCATCCCTGCTGAGCCCTGGCACTGCCTTTCCCCGCGAGGATCAGGGCAAGAGCTCATTACTGAGGAGCTCACAGTGCAGGGAAGCTCTGCTCTTGTCTTGGACCCTGTTTGTGCTGCAGACACAGAAGGAGAATTAGGGCCGCAGCCATGGCAGCAGAACTGGAGCCTGGGTTTGTGACTGGCTGCGTGGAACGTTTCAGAGGCTGCTTCTAAGGCTGCCCAAACCGGCTCCAGTTTCTGGGCCACCATCATTACTCCTGATTTTAAATCACAGGCCCAGTGCTGTAAATTTGCACCGTGTTGTTACAGTGCAGAGCAGAGCTCTGGAGCCACACGCTGCAGGAGCCGCTCGCTGGAGGATGAGTCTGTGCTGAGATGTGTTACCCAGAACAAGGATGGAAATCTTGCAGGAAAAACCTTAGTTGTCTATTTCTGTTCCTGGCTGAAAATGGGGACAGAACGCTTCTCTTCACAGTAGTTTGGCACCTCTGTCCCAAGAAGAAAACCAGAGTGGAAAAAAAAATATTTATTTGGACTTTCAGAACAATTAAAAAAAAAAAATTGGTTCTAAAATTGGGCAAAGGATTAGCAGCATGGTAGGTTGCTCAGAGTTATTTGTCTAAACTAGATGACACGTTCCCAGAGGAGCTGGGCCAACTTTTCGTTGGCACATTTGCATGGAAGTCAGTGGAGATGTGCCCTGTGCAGACGTTTGCTGTGGGATCTGGAGGAGGATTGAGAGGATAGAGGGAAAATGCTCTCAGTGATGCTGCTGCTTTAAGGTGCTGTTAGAGCAGAATGCTAGGGTGAAGCTGATGAGAGAAAGGCATAAATTAGGCAGCAGGGCGTGGAGGGGATGTGGAGCTGCCATTGTGAGGGCACTGTTGCTCTGCTGCAGTGGAATCACATGAGGAGAGTGTGAAAAATGGCCCAGATAAGCAAGGTGGGTGCAGCAGAGAGAGGGAGTCTCTGGTCCACATGAAACCTTATAAGCTTAATATTTTCCAGATTTAAATTCTCCACTTAAAACATTTGTTGTAGATAAAAGCTTTTCCTCACTCTCCTCCTGTACCTCCCACGTTCCCTCCTAGCAAGGTCTGCAAGCGGGGACTAACTCACTGATATTCTTCCAGTGTAGTCAGACACTTCCCTGTAGCTGTTGGAAAGATTTTATTCCAGGAGCCTGCATGAAATCTCATCCACCTCTCCGGGAGGGCATCCGGTGTGTTTGGCAGAGGAGCAGCAGCCAGGATGCTCACCCAAAAATTCTGTGAAATCAGAGATAAAGCTGTGGAGGAGCGCCCAGCCTGTCAGGCTCGGGGCTGGGGAGAGGGAAAGCAGAGCTTTGTGGCTGGTCTGGAAGTGGCACGGGGAGGAATGCAGCGCTGTCAGAAGTGAATTAAGGGCAGAGGAACTGCCTTGCACAACAGCCCAGAGCTCCAACCTCGAATAACCAAACCGCAGACCCGGAGACATCGCCGTGGATTCCAGCCCAGGGACGTCTCAGAGATAATTGGGGATGAGTCCAGGGGGAAAAGGAAGAAAAAAACAACACAACAAACTCTTCTCTTACCAAGTATAAATTTGTTTCTGAGTGACAAGCACATTTCTAAACCCTGAAATTCCTCTTGGCATGCTTTTTAATTAAATAGGAGTCATTACTATCCAGCAGATCTTCAGGAAAGACAGCGAGCCAGCTTCATCCCTGGAGTAAATGGACTGGAGTCAATAGACTCACTCTGGAGGTTTATCTGGAGCCCAGTATCTCCTTGGCACACACCCATCAAGGAATGCTGTTTCCAAATGTGTCCAAGTTTATTGGTCTCAGAAGTATTCTGGGATGAAGTCTGGAATTTACCACTCGGTTTACAGTAGAGGCAATTGTTGCTTAGTAGATCAGAACAATAATAACTCTTTGCTGTGCCTGATAGACCATCACAGGCAAAATTTCCCTGGATACCTGTGGAGGATATTACAAAAGCATGGGAGGCAGGCACTAACCTCTCCAAAGGCTGTGGGAGGTTGATTGAATAACAGAAAACAAAGAACCAATTCTGCCCTGCTGAACTCCCCGAACACTGTCCTCCTGCCAGGAACGATGGCAAGAAGGGAACAAGCACACAGACACCTCTAACGGGGTGAGCCCACCTTTCCTGAGCTGAGCAGACCTGCCAGGATCAGGCAGCAAATCCCAGCTCCTGGCTCCGCCCAGTCACTGCTCGTCTTCCCTTTCATCCTCTCTGCTGAGCGCAGCGCAGCCCGGAGCAGTCCAGACACCCCCAGCAGGAGCTGTGTGTGCAAGAGGCAGCCCAGGGGTGCAACTGTTCTGGCTAGGAGGCCAACATGAGCCTCAGGTTGGTAGAAATCAAACAGGTTTTAACGTAGAGGTAAGCCAAAGAGATAACAAACCCCCAAAACTGTCTCAAGGAGGACTTTGCAGGCACGTTGTCAGATTGGCTTCGGAGTATGGAGCTGCTTCAAGTGTTTGGATTAACGAAGGCAGAATTAATGGAATAGCTGGAAGGCTTGGCTGTGCTGGGATGGTGCTCGTCCATCACACCTCCTCCCAGGTTTGAGTCTTTGCCTCCCTTCTGCAGCCATCCAGGGTGGCCTGAGGGGCTGGGCTGGGTTATTTGCCCACGTAGAAAGCCTGTCCCACCTCGCTCATTTTCATACTACAGTGATTTTAAATGCAGGGGTGTGGCTGGCAGATAAATGAGGTGTTGCTATTTAAGCATCTAACACCAGTTTTAGCTTTAAAGCTGTTTTTTGGAAGTAAGCTTGGAAGAACCCAGCAATCTGTTTGGCTCTCAGTTTGTACTGCAGCTGACCAGAAGTTTTGGAAACAAAAAGCTGGATGGAGAAAATACAGAAAATATAGATTAAAACCACATGGCTAAACTGGTGGAAGAGAAGGGGAGGAAATGCATAGGCTCTGCATCAACCCTGAAGAGCTGTAAAATGGCAGGATCCCCGCTGGCTGGCTGGAGATTCCGTACAAGGATCCATGGATTCTGATTCCATGAGCACACGAGGCACGGCTCCTCTGCAGTTGTGCTGCTCTGGGGAGAAGGGAGCACAGGATCACTTAACCAGAAAATTCACCAGGAATCACTGAGTGAGAGCACAGCTCAAAGTGGCCACCATGGTTTTCCTTTGCCCAGAAAATGGGTTTCATTTCCATAGTCTTCCCAGCAAAGCGGGTCAGGCACTTGGAGCACGCCCCAGTGGCTCCGGCCTGGTTTATCTGTGTGAGTGGAACGTCCCAGGAAAGGGAAGGACCTGTGCAGACACTGCATCTTTGCCTGCATTCCCTGCAGAGCTGCGTGCCGGCCCCGTTTGTCTCCAAACTGTTCCAGGGTTAATTAAAATGGAGCCTTTTTCTCCCCATGAGATTCCTGAAGGGGATGATTTGGACATGTGCTATGGTCCTTCACTGAATTTGGTTTGTGCAGTTCACCTCCAAATCTTAGGGGTGAAGGAGCCTTTTCTAGTGGTTTTAATCCATTTAAATTGAGCTTCCAGAATCTGCTCCCAGGCTGACAAGAGAGGTGAAGTTAAAAGGATGAGTAAGCTTTCCATTGGGCTTCCTTTACCTCTTACTTGCATCTGAGAAGGAGATTGTATTTTGTTGCAGGCGAAGAAATTGGGACAGGCCTCTGCTTGTGTTAGCTTTGAAGTGTAGAGCAGATCTCCAAGGATTTAAAGGATCCTGACAAGACACAGAAGATGTGACAGAAATAAAAAGGAAATGTTCCTTTACCCAACTCATACCTCAAATATGGAACAGTCACAGGACTGAGAGGTCAAAACTATAAATATGTAAGGGGAAAAAAAATAGGATATTAGTCAGATGGATCATAGTTAATGCTATTTAAAATCCTTGTTTATTAAGATATCAAGAATATATATTCGGTGTTTTCCAGAAGAGTGAAGGTAATTAAGGACAAAAATAATCTGCTCAGTTAACAGCATGCTTCCAAACTGTAGTCCTAATTAGAGGCAAAGTCCTTTATTTCTTATTTTTTACTGTTTGCTTCGTTTTAAATGATGATCTGTCCCATCCTAAAGCAGATACACTCCTCTGACAAGAAACATATTGCCCCTATTTATCATCCAGGGCTCCAGGGATAGTTACTGTGTGATTGCTGGACACAGAGCTGGTGGAGATTTCTGGGCTCCCAAGACGGAAAACATCCTTAGACACATTCCTGGGATATGCAGAATTTGGATTCAGCATGTGCTTTCTTGTGCCTGAACGGCTACAGAAACTTCAGGGCAACAGAAAATTCGTCCTTCCCAATGTTTTTGACCTTCCAGGAGGCGGCTGATGGCATTCCTCTGCTTTGCCACTGGGTTATCCACCATAAAGAGCTGCTTCTCCACGGATCTGGGGCGTGGAGGGGCTCGGCTGACAGAGACCTGTCCTTCACGTGCACGTTGGGATCTGTGGTGACAGGCAAAGAATGACCTCGCTGTCCGGAATTTTCTTAGCTGGGCGCGTGGAAGCGCTGACAACTGCTCTCAAAGTTCCTTCCCGTGCCAAGGAAAGCCAGGGGCCAGCCTTGGAAACAAAGGAGCCTTGCCAGGTTTTTGTAGCACGGTGGTGGTGGAGGAAGTACAGAAAATAGAGACAGGTGACGGTGTAGAAGCCCCTCAGGTGTTCCGTCCAGGGCTGAACCATCGCGTTCTTCTTCTCCCAAACACAGGGGCAGGAGACCCAGCAGTCCCAGGGATGGCTTGGGCTCATCAAAACCCCACGTTTGTGTCTGTGGAGCCCACGTGGACAAACACCTGCCGAGCCAAGCTGGCCGCTGTGCTGGGCCTGGCCCGCTCCCCGCTGCTCATTCAGCGGGTCCTGGGGCCCAGAAAGAGGTGGCCACGTGGGCTGTGTCCTCACGGGCTCCCTGGCACAGCGTTTTCACTCTTTTGAGGGAGTTTCCCCTCTTTTGAGCTGTTTCTGGTTGTGCCAAGCGAGCGGCGCCTTTGGGCCTGGGCCCTCGGCACTGCCCTGGGCTCCAAGGTGCCATTGGCTTCCCGTGCCCCAGAGCAGGGGTCTGAGTGCCCCAAAATAGGATCTCAGTGCCCCAGAAGGAGGGTGTGAGTGCCCCAAAAGGGAGGTCTGAGTGTCCCAAAAGGAGGGTCTCGGTGCCCCAAAGTAAGGATTTCATGCACACAGAGCTGTAACTGTAAGAATCCAAAAGGGAGAAGGAAAAGATTTGTGCTGTTGGGAGGCTCGGGCAGCGAGTCAGAAACGAGAATTTTTTGTAAGACTTGAACTTTGGAAGGTCATAGAGGCTCAAAGGCACAGGAGACTGAACTCCCCCATCTCTAGACTTGTCCAAATTAACCAATCCGTGCTGCCAATTTACGGGGAGTTCAGTTGCTCTTAGAAGTGCAAAGCACTAAAAAATGGAAGGAATGTCTCTTTTTTCCCCCCTCTTGGCCTGTGATAGAAAACACTTGATCTATTTACAGAAGCCAGCCAGTTTGTGTGTACGTGTGTGCATATGGGAAGGGATGCGAATGTATGGAAAACAGCCATCTCCTCACTCCCAGTGTGTGATCTCCAGTGAGACTGGCGGAGAAGTTGTGTTTGGGTGCTTAGCTGGACCAGATTTGGGTGGCTTATTCTGATGTTTCATTCCAGTGTAAAAGAGAGAAACTCCACTGGGGCAGGCTCCAGGAGGGACCCAGGAGGTCCCAGCAGGTGCATTTTGGATCAGATATATAAAATACTCTGTCAGCATTTATTGTGTCCAGGGACACAGAAGGGATGGTGCTGTCTCCATCTTACACCTCTGAGGATGCTGATAGCCAGGATTTCCTTTCCACAGAGTAGTGCTGGCATGCAGCCAACTTTTCATCCACTCTTTGCGGAATCCCAGAGTTATTTAGGTTGTAAAAGACCTCTGAGATCACCAAGCTCAGCCTGTGGCCGATCCCCACCTTGTAAAGCACCAAGTCCCTTTAGCAGGGCTTCCCTGGGGTGCTGGAGGCCACCAAACAGAAAGCCCTGTGGCCAGGAGCAGGTAGTGGCAGAGCCCAGTGCTCGCCCCTGCCCTGGGCTGGGCCACCACGGCTCCAGCCCTGTCTCCTCCCCAGCCAGAGGCACATGCTCCTCATTAAAGGCCACATTGCATGACTGGGGCTTTGCAGAGGAAAATAAAAACAGTGAGCTCATCACAGAAGGAAAAACACGAGTGAGAGGAATTGCTGTAAATATTTATATCTTCAGGGCCTTCAATGTGATTGCGATTTTCCCTTTCTGCATTTAAACAGCCAAGCTGTTGCTCTTCGGGAGTGTATTTTTTGGGGGGTTGGTTTGTTTTTTTTTAGGATGATTTTGAAGCCCACATTTTGAAGTCCCCCATGCCAGGGCAGCCTGTGCCCTGACACCCAGCCCTGAGCAGAGCTCAGGACACTCCACTGGTGCTCAGACAGCCCCTGCCTCGCGGCCTGGTGTGCACAGCAAGAGCTGCCTGCTCCAGACGGACTCAGAGCCCCGGAGCAAACCCACCCTGGGGCATGGCACTGCCGTGCCAGGGCTGGGGCTGAGCAGGGTGAGGCGCCCCAGGCGTTGGAGGTGCCTGGTGTCGCTGCCCTCCCCTCGAAACCTCTCTGTTGCTCTTGGGTGCAGGGCTCTGGGAGCAGCCAGCTGCCTGCCGAGCCCTGGATGCAAACTTCCTGCATGAAATAATGGCCTCACACCCACATCAACTGGAATGGTTTCTATGGAGAAAATCCTGGGCCAGGCTGCAACCTCGCCCTGCTTGCTTTATTAGAGACCTCAGTGAGCCATAGAAGTGTATATATGTATATTTATATATTTTTTAAGTTTATGGCAGTGAACTATGTTAACCTGATAATGTGAAAAGCATGAATGTGAAGAGCATGAGGTGGCAGAGCCTTCTGGAATGAAAAAGGAAGAATGGCCTGGGAGACAGGCTGGGGGTTCTCACTGCTTTGCAATGTCCCCAGGGTGTTTTGCTTCACTCGGTTTTGCTTTCCAGCCTTTGTTCAGACTGTCAGTTATTTGAGGCAGGATTTGTACACGTGTGCAGAGGGCAGGAGAAGGAGATGCTGGTTTTACTGCAGTTGTTCAGGTGAAGCATCCATGCTTAGAGCAGCACTGGCTGTGGCAACTACTGGGATCAGGGGGACCGGGGATATCAGACTTGGAATTTCCTGCTGCCTTGCCTAATGAGCACTGTGGGTGTGGAGCTGTCATTAGGAACGTCTCCGTGGCAGGGCTTTAGGACACCTCCTGCTCCCCTCAGTGGCAGTGGCACCCAGAGCCACCCGTGATTGCTCTGGCTTGTAAAAGGGGCGTCCCAGCAGCACATCCTGGTGTGTTCTCCTCTGGATTTCTTTTTTGTTTGGTTGGTTTTTTTTGTGACATTAGAGAGTCGTGCTGAAGAACAAAGAGTGAATTTATGGTTCTCTTTCTCTTCAATCCTTCTAGATCATCAAGGAGCCTCCCCCACCTCCTGCAGAAGACAGCGAGGTGAGTGACACTGACCCCTGGTCCCCCTGGTTTGTGTTTAGGACAAAGTTTTGCCCAGTCTCCTCACAAAAGGGGATTAAATCTGTGAGTTCAGTGAGCAGGTAGGAAAGAGCAGCTCAGACCAGAACTCACCTGGCCAGAGCAGAGTCAGGCTGGGATTCACACAAGGCTCAGCCCTTCAGCCTGTGTTTAACTCCGTGGTAGTGGATCCCAAACATGGGCTTAGCTTAGCTGCCTTCCTGGAATGGCAGATCCTGGTGGTTTGGGATGTATAGCCACTCCTGGCAGGAGCTCCTGGTGCTGAGCCCTCGGAGCACGGCCTGTGAGAAAAGGGAGCTCCTGGTGCTTGCACTGTCCGAGGCACATTCGGACAGTGCAAGCACCATATATTCCCCAAAAAATACACTCCCGAGAGCAGATGGAAAAACCCAGCAAAATCCTCTCGACATCAGCAGAGCTGCACGAGCCAGGGAGGTTTTAGGGGAGAGCACTCAACAAACGCCAAATCAGCATTAAAGCTTCCATCTTAACTCTGCTTACGAGTTTGAGATGAGTCTTGCCACACATGGTTAAAGCTCTGCCACCATTCCTGAGCAGAAACGTGCCCAGTTTTCCATCTGCCTCTTTCTCTGTGCTCCTGCTTCCAGGACGCAGTGAGCCTCTGCCCTGCTCCCAGTGTTTTCCACTGGGATTTCACTGCATCCCTGGGCTCTGTGCAGGGCACTCTGATGGCAGTGGGAGTTTTTCTATTGAGTTCACTGGGGTTTGGATCAGTTCCTCTTGGATATGCAAGTAGAATGAGCCTTAGGTCTGTGCTCAGAGTGGTCGGGTCAGGTAGGTAGCCTTGCTTTCTGCTTCTGGAGACAAATTCACTGCCTGCTTCAGCTTGCAAGTGGGAAAGCTGGTGAAATGGTGCTCTCTGCTCTCCATGAAGCCTGGCCCAGGCAGTGTGGGCTGAGCCAAGGTTCAGGAAATCCTCTGCAAGGAGCAGAGGTGCAGCCTTGGTTCCCCCTGCACTGTCCAGGGACCCGAGGCCAGCCCTGGAGCCTCTAGCTTGGGGCACTTCTAACCAGGCCTGAAGCAAACTCCCAGTCAGACCATTCCCAGACCCACGGGAGGTTTGCATTTGGACCCAGTGCCCCCCATGCCTCCCTCTGCAGGCTCCTGGCCCATTTCCCTGAGCAGACATTTGTTTGAGCTGTGTGAAAATCCAGCAGCTTTGTCAGCTTCGGTCCTCTGAACGAGGAGGAAAGTATTAACCTCAAACTGCACATGCTCTGTTCTGCATCACACATGCCTCCAAGCCAAGGGACTCAATTGCTGAAATTAACTAAAATACATCATTCTGGAATGCTGGCTCCCTGGCCAAGAACTGGAGGGGGAAATTACATCCCCTAAGAGGGAAGACGTGCGTCACCTATAAGGAAGTCTTCTGTCAACCCAGCAAGGGCTGCAAAAGCAGAGCAGGAGCAAAATCACAGTTGCAGCTTGAAATTCAACTCGTCCAGGCTTTGGTTGTAAAAAGGCCCTGGGAGGCCTTGCAGAGTGATTGAAAATCGGCATTCAATAGGACCTGTGCTTTACCTGCTGCCTCATCAGTCCAAGAGGGGATCCGGACGTTCTCGGGGTGTTATTCTCCTTTTTTGGGGCCTTGGCATGGCAGGGTTTGGTTACAACAGTCATGGATTGGTTTGGGTTGGAAGGAGCCTCACAGACCATCCCATTCCAGCCCCCCCAACCTTCCAGTGTCCCAGGCTGCTCCAAGCCCCTTCCAGCCTGGCCTGGGACACTGCCAGGGATGGCACATCCATCTGTACAATGTGCCAGCTGCTCCAAAGGTGCACTTTCACCTGTGCTTGCCACCAGAGCACATCCCCTAAGCTCAGTTATCCCACAGCCAACAGGCACACTTAGCAGCCAAAAGGTTTTTAAGAAAGGAAAATGTAATTTATAGTCCCTGAGAAGCTGCACAGCATCAGGGCAGTGCTCGGAAATCAGTAGGGCTTGAAGCTGTGGCTTGCACTGGCAGAAGAGCTTCCCACTAGTGACAACCCAGCAGCAGCTCTGGGGAGATGCATTTTATTGGTGCATTTAGTGCTGGAGAGGCTGGTCCAGCGTGGGACTGGCAGTGCTGTGATGCATTCTCAGAGGATCGAAGCCTCTACAAAGAAATCTCTAAAGAAGGGAAACTCAACAGAAAACTCGAAACCAACAGAAAACTCAAAACCAACAGAAGATGGAGTCAATTTTCCTACAGTCCAGTTTTTTAGGTGTTGCAGATATCCCTCTCCCCTGCAGGAATCCAGCAGCTGCTCCTCTCCAGCAGGAGGGATCGCTGGTCCCTTCGGCAGCAGGGTTACGGGGGCCAGATTCTTTCCTTCTCGCAAAATTCTTGGCCATTAAAAAAAAAAAAAATAGAAAAGAAAGACGAGGAATTGTTGCATCAGCAGGTTTGGGAGCTGAAGCCCACAGGAGGAAGGAGAATGCATTACACTCCAACAACGAGGGGGAAGCAGCCTCTGCTGTCGAGTTTCACTGAACTCTGTTTCAGAGGCCCTTTGAGACACGCTGGAGACACTTCAGTGTTGGTGAAGGAAACCATTATTGGCCAGAAACTCCCAATTAATTCATTCAGAAATTGCAAATGCTGTCAGCTCCCGCTGTGCTGCTCGGGGAGCTCGGGATGCTGAGGGTGAAGGCCAAGGAAGGACAGATGGTTTCACTTAGGCCAGCAAGGATTGAGTTAATGCCAAGCGGAAGAGGTGAGTGCCTGGGGGAGCCAGGAGCACCTTTCTGGCCTGTGATTAGTCACTGAAGGTGCATCAAAACCACATTCTTCCACCTCAGGGAATAGGAAGGCTTTTTCTAGCCCTGCTGGAGGAAGACACAGCTGCTTTTATTCCTGTGCCCCATCACCTTTAGGCTGGGTCTATTGGAACAGTTCTGCCCACTCGTGTCTCAAGGATGAGCTTGGGTGAAGCTGAAGCTGTTCAGGAGAAGAGAAAAGAGTCTGGGGAGCCTTTAGAGGTACCAAAACCTTCCCCAGCAGGAGGAAAACTGAGAACAGAAAGGTGTCCCCAAAGTGCCACAAAGCAGCTGGGAGGTGGCCATGGGATTTGGGAATGGCTCCAGCATTGGGAGAAGGGGTAGGAAGGAGTCTTGAGGACAGCTGGACTTGCCTCTGTGTTCTCTCAACACTAAAATTCGATGATAACATCTCTCACACAGAGAAATGATTGTCGTGTCGTGGCTCAGCCTGTGGTGCAGGCAGAGCTCTCTGTAAATGCTGAATTCTGACAAAATTCAGGCATTGCAGAGACAACTGGGAAAATAATTATAAGGGTGGGGAGAGGGGTAAGTTGTCCAATTGTTTTTTTTTAATATCTGGCCAAATTTAGTTTGACTTCTTACCCTGAGTGGTTCAGATGTCCCTTGTGGAGCCTGAATTATCCTTGTGTTACCCACAGATGAGGTTCCCTCAGGTCAGGGTCAAAGTATCCAGAGCCCAGCCTGGCCTCTGAGATAAACACAGATCTTTGTTTTCTGCAATCCAGCACTCACGAATCTGGATCCCTGACTGTGAAATGCAGCTCTGTCCTGCTTCTTCTTATTCGTTAAAAGAAACTCTAGCTCCACCTAAAGCAGATTTTGGGGGTGGAAAGTTGCCCAGCTCTGTGCAGTCAGTTCCCAGCATCCTTAAATGCACTTGGGTTTTCCGGGGCTGGTTTCGGCGCTGCAGCCGGAGCTCCCCGGGTACGAGCCCCGCTGTGTAGGAAAGCGCAGGTTTCCTGTAGGAGCGGGCAGGGAAGGGCAGCTCATCCCCGGCTGGCGAGCTGGGGCGCTGGGTGTGGGGTGTGGGGTGTGGGGTGTGCCTCTTCCTTCCCCTGCTCCCGCTCCCCCTGCCCTGAGCCCCCAGGGAGGGCACGGCTGCTGGGGGCTTCTTGCTCGGATTGCAAAACCTCCCCTTGCCCTCCCAAACACGTAAACAGGCTCCTTCTGCAGAAAACTTGTGACTCCTTTGTTTTCCAAGTGTCCGTGCTGCCTCCCCGTGCGTGTGCTGCTGTCCTGGGCTCGCGGGGCTTTTAAGGGCTTGTGGGGAAAATTTCCTAAACCTTGGTATTTCCTGTTGTGAGAAATCCAGTCTGTGCTGAACTGAAGAGAGGGAGAAAGAGAATTGCTGAAGGAAAATATTTAGGTGGCTTTGCTTCCCCTTTTTTTTCTTTTCCTTTTTTTTATTATTTTTTTTTAACCAAAAGAAAAAAAGCCCTCATGGGCTTCACGCAGTGATATTGAGTTCTTGGGTTGCAGCAAAAAGCCTCAGCAGCTCTGCCCGGGGCCAGAGAGAGAGGTCAGCTCTGAAGAGAAGAACCTGGTAGTTGTGACCAGCTGTTCACCCTTTCCCTTAGATCTGGACACATTTTGCAGCCCAGTTTCTCTGTGTTTTGATAAACTGAAATGCTTTTGGTTGCCGTGAAAACCGGAGTTTTTCTTGGATTTCTTTCCCCCCCCCCACAGTTTTTCAGTTTTCCTGATGGGGAGTTTCAATTTCCAAGTATTTTTGGCTTTTCCAGTTTTGGAAAGCTCCTAAGTTTTGGGAGTTTAGCCAAATCCTTGTGAAAAATTAAAGAAAGAAGAAGAAAAAAAGCGAGAGGGACCATTTTTCTTTTCTCTCCACGTTTTTCACAGGAAATACTTCACGTTTTTGATGAACTCTGCTTTTCTGCTTTGCCAGTTCACAGCCTGAACTGCAGAAATTAAAGGGAAAGGCACTATAAGAGCTCCATGTACATTCTGACCTTACAAAGTGCAACAGAGAATTTAAAATACCTTGAATTTCGCTAGAGCTTTAGCAGCCTTGTTTTAAATAAACTGAAGGGAATTTTCTTGCTCCGGTAATTCACCCAAACCTGAATGTCACCGTGAGGTGCTGAGCACGTTTAGCTCTGTGCCTGCAGCCAGGATTTAAATCTCATTTTTCACACGGGGCCTGACCCTCTCTGGCACAAGGCACAGGGCTCCCTGAGGCCACATGGACTCCCGTGGGCAGCTGCCCCCCGGGTTCATTCCAGGAGCTAATTCCACTCCTGGGACTTGTCCATGAGGCTTTTCCATCCTGTTCCTCTGGGCCAGCTCCTCTCAATAAACCTGGGCTTCCCACCGGGGTTGTTTCCAAAGGCACCCCGAGTTTGCCATCACTCAGGGGAGGATTCACTCATTTTCTTGCTCTTTCCCTGCCCCCTGTGAGGCTCGAGCTCCAATGTGGGGATTTACCTGGGCCCTGCAGCACAGGGAGCCACGAGCAGCAGCGGCCTCTGCCCCGTCCCAGCTGAAGGGAAGGGGTGGCAGAGGTGAAAACCCCCAAAATCTCATTCTTGCTGGAGCTGGACTGTACCTTCCAGGTGGTGGTGTTCACATCATGAGGCGTTGTCCTTTCACGGGTGTGCATCCTCTGGACAATAAGGGGGCAGAGAGCAGAACCTCGCCTGCCCTGCAGGCCCAGAGGACAGCGCGGCCTGGGGCTGTTTATTCCTTTCACCCCTGCCAGCTGCTCCTGACAGTGCCACCCCTTGCTGCTGTGTTGCAGGAGGAGGATGACGATGGGCTGCCAAAGAAGAAGTGGCCAACAGTCGATGCCTCTTACTATGGTGGGCGAGGAGTGGGCGGCATCAAACGGATGGAGGTGAGGAGATCCCAAAGCCCGGGTCAGGGCTCAGCTCTGGGCTGGGACACCCCCTGCAACCCCCCCGGGAGGGCACTCAGGAGACAGGCACAGACTCCCTGAGGGTTTTTTGGTGCACTTTTGTGGGGGAATGTTTGAGAGCCAAACGTAGATTTCTGAAGTTCGGGACCGCCCCTGTCCCCTGTCAACGTCCTGGTCCGTGCCTGGCACACGGGGCAGCACTGCCATACAGCACTGCCATTCCTTGCCAGGAAATGGGTTTGGTTCTTCTGAAAAGCTTCCCCACTGCCACATTTCTCATCAACCGCCACGAAGGACAAGTCCAAAAGTTGGGCTGCAGCCCAGAAACGAGCCTCACAGGCTGTGCATTGCCCTTGAGCTGGGGTCTGGCCGCTGGGTAAAGCCGGAGGCAGGGCTCAGAGGGCTGCGACCCTGCAGCGGGGACTGACACGGCCCGGCTCCCTCCTTCCAGGTGCGCTGGGGAGAAAAGGGCTCCACGGAGGAAGGCGCCAAGCTAGAGAAGGCCAAGAATGCCAGGGTGAAGATGCCAGAGCAGGAATACGAGTTCCCTGAGCCCAGAAACCTCGGGAGCAACATGCGCCGTCCCTCGTCCCCCCGGAAGTGGTACTCCCCCATCAAGGTGAGCCCAGCCCTGCCCGGGCGAGTGCAGGAGGTGCTCTTGTCGTGGCGAGCGCCCAAGGACGAGATGTGCCCGCAGAGCCCTGAGCCCAGGTGCTGCCGTGCCTGGGGACGGGCACTGGGAGCGTCCCACCTGCTCGGGCAGCTCTGGGGCTTGTGCTGCTGGGGAATGAGCAGCCGCCTCTCGGGAGGCAAACAGAGGCTCTGCTGTCCTGTTTCCTTCCTGCCCAGCAGCAGCCAGTGGGTCAGACGGAAGCCGGGGATGTCCCAGCCTGCAGAGCAGGTGCCAGTGGTGTGCCAACGCTTCTGCTTCCCTGTACTCCCTTCCTGTAGTTCTCCTGCACTGCCTCTGCTTCCTGACCTGGCCCAGGCGGTGCCCAAGGAAGCAGAGCAAGCCTCGTGTCCGGGCTCTCCTCAGTCCCTGATCTTGCAGCTGCCTCAAACCCAGGGGCAGGGATGGATGCTCAGGGTGGGGGGCCGGGTGGTTTCCAGAGGATCCAGAAACCTGAGCCTCCTTGAAAATTTGGTCCAGCACCTTCTCTCTTCTCCCCCTGGAAGATTATCATGGGAAATCAGATGTGGAAAGAGGAACCAGGTTTGTTGCAGATCTGTGTCCAGGATGGAAATTCTCCAAAGTTCAAGAGAGGCTTGGAGAGAAGAAGCAATGTATGTAGGGCTGAGGTTCAGTTCTGATTCTGGAACAGCTTTTGCTTCATAACAACAAGAATTCAGTTATAAGGGTGCCTACAAATACTAGCAGCATCTCATGGGTGATATTCTTAATTCCTTTAGAAATCTCTCTCTTATCTACCAGTCCAACTGTATACAGGATAGGGACACTTCCAATCCAAAAGGCTGTATTCAAATCCTCCCAAAACTTTGGAGTGCTCCACATCTGGATAGTATTTAGCAGCCTGGACAAGAATTTACCTAATTATTAATTGCCACCACACCCCTTACTGAGCTGCATCCAAAACGTGTATGGAGACAGGATAACTGTCTCCAACCCTTTCCTCATAGACAGTCACCGGCACTCACCAAACCCAGGAAGGATCATTCCTGTGCAGAGTCCTGCTCTTACTCTCCCTAGTAAGGGATTAGCAAAATTGGCAAAATTCACCCACAGTCTTGGCAGAAAGTTGTGTCCTGGAGGTGTGAGCGCAGGAGATGGATTTGCAGGGAAGGTGGGAACAGGGCAGCTCTGGCTGGCATCCATCCTGCTTTGTCCAGTCTGGATTTTAAAATAACAGAGAGGCTCCCACCACTTCTTGAGGGGAATATTTCACAGACCTCACCCATAGGAAATGTCTCCTGATAGTCATCTTGAATTTTCCCTCATCCCCATGCTCCAAGGGTGCTGTGGTTAAAGCAGATGTTAAATTTCCACCCCCTCCTCTGGGCTGGTTGAAGCACCCCTTTGGGGAGCAGATAAACGTGGCTCTAACAAGCTGCTTTAAAAAATCATGGTTGAAGGAGAAGGGCAAGGAATTCAACTCCAGGAACAGTGAACCAAGGGTGCTTGAATGTGGTAAAGAGCCAGGAAATTCACATTTTAGGACCAGTCATCTTGTTGGTCACAGGCCTCCTCTTCTCCACACCGCACAAGTGCCAGCCCCTACTTAGAATGTTCTGCCTTTTGTGATGGGGTTCCTCTTCCCTCTATTTTTCAGTGTTCCCAGAGTCATGTCTATAAGTAGGTAGACAGCTGGGAGTGGATAGATTGCTTTTTCTAAATGCTTCAGAGATTTATTTGCTACCAAATGTGACCACTGACACTTAACAGATTGGGGTTATTATTGCTGTTATTCTGATTTGCTGCTGTTACTTCTTAGCATGGTGCCAACTGGATCATCCTGCTTTTTAAAATGTCATTTCAACTGTTTGAAAAGCCAGTGCAGATAATCCAAGGGGAATGACAAATCTGAAAACTTCCTAAGAACCTCGCCAAACCCTCGGTTCATCCGGCAGGGAGGGGCAGCACAGAACGTAGATGGAAGAGAATCAGAGTCACAGAATCGAGAAGGTTGGAGGAGCTCTCCAGGGCCCTCGGGTCCAGCCATCCATCCAGCACCACCACGTTCCCCATTAGACCGTGCCCCGAGTGCCACTTCCACACGCTTTTTGAGCACTCCCAGGAATGGGGGCTCCACCACTGCCCTGGGCAGGTCTTTCCAGCCCTTGCAGTGAAGAAATTCTTCCCAGCATCCAACCTAAATCTCCCCAGGCACAGCCTGAGGCCGTTTCCTCTCATCCTGTCACTTGTTGCCTGGAACAAGAGGCTCCCCCAGCCCAAGGCAGAAGTGACAAGTGGTGCTCCCCGAGGACTCTCAGGTGATCCCACCACTGCAGCACTGCCTGGCCACGTGTCCCTGGCAGCTCTCCAGCCTTTGTCCCTCCTGTCTCCTTTCACAAAGCTGCCGTGGCACTTGGGTTTACAAAGAGCTCCACAAGTGCCTCTGCCTGACAGCAGCAGGTCTCAGGAGCACCGAAGTAACTCAGGGCCAGTGCAGTGCTGAATTAACCAGGAATTCGGAGGAAATTCCATGGCTGGAACTGTGCACTCCTTCATTTGTCATCTGCCCAGACTGTTTGTCCTCTCTGGCCTTCAGATCCAGTAGGACTCGAGGCTTTATTTGCCTTCAGACCTTTCTTTCTTTTTTTTCTGCAAGTGACCTCGTGCTTCAGCTGAGCTCCAGACACAGACACGGCCCATCCATGGAGGGTTTCTGTTTCCAAGGGGAAGCGTTGCCATTTCATTTCTTCAACCATCATCCTTTCCATGATGCTCCCTCTCTTCCACCCAGATGTCTCAGGCAGACCAGAGGCTCCCAAAGATGGAGCTCTTGGCTTTTCCCAAGAAATCATGGTAGGCTCTTGGAAATTGGGACTGCAGAGTAAAAAGGAAATTTTTTTTTATTCGTTCCATGGAAAGTTGTTGTTTCACCTCTGGTTTCCTAAAGGGAGAAATGGAAGAGAAAGGTACTTATTTCTTAAGCTGTCAGAGTGGACAGGAGATCAAGGGCTTCAACCAGCTCTGCTGCAGGAAAGATGGGGTGGAATGGAAGGGATGGTTTCCCTCGGGTCTAGGGAGTTCTGCTCTCCAAATGCAGAAGAATCTGACAGAGAAGTTTCCTGCTTCTTCCTCTGAGAATCACAGACTTTCCTGGCTCTCACCTTAGGAAGTCTTTTCCCCATATCCTATGGAAACAAGTTCCATGCAGTCATTTTACGTGTCTGCCTCCACCCATGTGTCCCTGCAACTCCCAAATCAGCTTTGAACCATTGGCTGAACACACTGGTGGAGGAATAGAGATCCCAGAGGGGATTATGGTTCCTTGGAAAGGGAGGAGAAGGACTCTGCCTCCGTGGAAGGGAATCTTCAGTTAGACACCAGAGACCTGGGGTCACAAAGGACCTCCCAAACACCCCGAGGGTCAAGTCTGGCCCTCACAGACCCTGGAGTTCCCACACCCAGAGCAGGCCCTCGGGAAAATCAGCTGCCTTCCTCTGAATGAGGGCACTCGCTCTTTCCCCACCACCTCTGTGACATCCAGCCCACGTTTCCATTTGGTGATCCTGTCCCATGGTAGTTACCCCAGGCATTTCTGCTCTCCAGAGGTTTTGTAGTCCTCATTTCCAGGAAAGGGTGACCAGACAGGAGTTCCTGGATCCAGTCAGGGCTCTTTGGGTTTGATGCTCTTGTCTGCAGGAAACAGTTTTGTACCAAGAGATGGCTTTGTGCGTTCTCAGGGTGCCTTATCTCTGCAGGTACAGGAAAGTTTGCTAGCAGGGGTTTAGCTTGTGGTTCCTGCTCTAATTTCACATCACTCAGAGCATTCCGGATGATAATCATGGAAACATTAACAAATGCTGTCTGTTGTAGACAGTACAATAGACAGAAACTCTGTTTCTCCCGGGGAGCCCTCCCTCGGTGGCTGCCAGGGGAGGTGACCCGGCCGTCACACCTGGCTGGGGCTCAGCTCTCCTGGCACTGCACACAGGTGGTGTTTCACTCAGTTCTCCCCAGCAGGTCGTTTTGAGACATAAATGAGATTTCTTTTTCACCTGTTGCAGTCACCTAGGGCTGGGGAGGAGCTGCCCAGCCCAGAGCAGGAGGCACAGCGGTTGGGAAAGGCTTTGTGTGAGTTCACTGCTCACTGTCTGCACTGGTTTAACGTTTTGCTGGCTCTGATGCCTGGAGCCAGCAGGTACTAGTCTCTCCCTGAGCCCAGAAAGTGTCTGAGTCCCTCATTGCCTTTGGAAAGGCGGGACACGCGGGCTGGGAGAGAAAACCCTGCCCTCCGGCATCTCCTGCAGGCCCTGGGAGGGACGGGGCAACACCTGCTGGGTCTGGGCTCTGCCCCTGGCCCCCAGCATCACTAGCAGCCTGTTTGCTTTCCTTGCAGGGGAAGCTGGATGCCCTCTGGGTCCTGCTGCGGAAGGGATACGACCGCGTGTCCGTGATGCGTCCCCAGCCAGGAGACAAGGTACTGATGCTCTGAGGGGCTGACCTGGGACAGAGGCCAGACAGAGCTTTGTTGGCACAGAGCAAAACCTTGCACAAGGACCTGGAGGTGCTTCATACCCACCCAGGGGAAGTGCCCAAACAAAGGGGTCACCCCAGGAAGAGCGGGTGGATTCCTGAACGAGCACCTCCGAGTCATCCAGCCACAAGCCAGCAGGTCCAGCCCTGGGGCATGCCCCGGGGGTAAGAGACCCCCAGAGCATCCCACAGGAGCCAGCAGCTCAAACGTGGAACCTCCTCAGGCTGGAGAAATACTCAAACCCTTGCAGGCAATGTGTGTGGGTAGTAAAGGGGAGCTTGGGGTTTGCACGCAGGAGCCTCTGACCACAAGATATTCCTGAGCTGCAGGAAGAGCTGTTCTGATAGCAGTTTGCACCTCCTGCCCTCTCCTCTCTCCTCTGGAGAAAGGGAAGCAGATTTCAGACTCAGTGCTGTCGAATGGGCTCCTCAATTCGCCCACTGATCGAGATAAGAGAGTGAAGCCAGATGAAAAATAACTGAAAGGCATCTCTGTTTGCCTTGGAGCCTGGAAAGGAGCTGGACCGAGTCCCAGGGTTACATCACTTTCATATATCAGCAATCCCCTGCTATAACCAGTGACTTTATCCCCCCCAGCACACAGGCTGGGCTCTTCAGAAGGTTCCTTTTCAGAGACTGGCCTGAAACAGAGACCAGGCAGAGCAAAAGGATAAAGCAGGGATTTATTAAAAGGCCTCACTGGGCACACCTGGGCTGCACAAGAGCCTGGCCAGGCTACACCCAGGGTGAACCCCAAAATGGTCACAAAAATGGACACCCGATCACGGGGTCTCACACTTTTGTAAGTTCTGGTCCATTAGCAAATTGGAGTTAATTGTCCAATTACAGCTTCAGGTTATGAAGCTCCATCCTCTTTGTTTTTCCTTCTCACTTCACCGTTGTTTTTGCTCCTGGGCCTGAGATTTGTCCTTGGTCCCGAGCTAGAGAAGGAATTGTTTTGTCTGCCTGCTCTGTGAAGAGAGCTCAGTAGCACTTCATATGAAACCCAAAACTGCCCACCAAAACAGCACAGAATCTAAAAAATATAAAAGCTAATATAAAATCTAAAAAATATAAAAGGACACTGTCACTGCTCCTGCAGCCCCTGCCAGCCCCAGCAGGAGCAAAGCAGGGAGCAAACCCTGCTGGGGTGTGCAGAAGCCTTTCAACAACTCTTCTCCTAGCCCAGAGCAAAAGGCAAACCCAGGGATGCTCAGGAGCTGTGCTGAGATGCACAAAAAGATAATGAAATTGTGGTTTTTTGGAGTCAGACCTGGGATAGGGGCTCTGAGGTTCCCAACAGACACAGATGGTTCCAATAAGGCGAGGAAGTGAGATCACGTGGGATTCCTGTGGGCTTCTCACATTTTCAGGAGACTAGGTTTGCATTCTTGTCAGCATTAATGAGGTTATTTTTATATTCGAAACATCAGAGAGAGATGATGTAAGTATATATACATTTTTTAGAGAACTTTATCACTTTTATAATGGAATACAGGAACCCTTATTTGTGCAAATTGCTCACAAACAGTTCGTGTTTCTCTGAAGTGCCAGTTGCACTTCCTTGATAAATGTTGTTCTGTCAGGAATTTATGAGATTATCAAAATGTGTTTCAAGCTCAGACTTGGCCAGGAACTCCTCGGTCAGGGAGCAAACTGTGTTTTAATTTGTTATTGCATTGCATTGATTGCATTTTATTCTGTGCTTGAATAGATGAATATCGATACAGAAGGTAGAAAGAGAGGAGAGGTATAACAAAGCCACGTGTAATTACGTGTAAAGATGCATCCTACCCAAATTAATGAAGATTCAGGGGAAAGAGCTTTTTGTTGGAAATTTACTGGTGGGATCACGACATGGTGGGCCCACAGTAAAATTTCCTTCTATCTCCTTTCTTGTTTCTTTGAATAACCTTTAATCTGCTGCAGTAATAGGGTGTTTCAGAGAGGGGTTAGCACTGGCTGCTGCACCTCCTGAGGAATTTGGATGTCTCTCTACCTCTGGCAAATTCAAACCCTTAGAAAACCAAATCTCCTTTCCTTGACTTCCCCTGTCTGCTGGAGAATGCTTCGTGCTTGCAAAGACCAGTGTGGGAAACAACTCCTTGTCCCTCACTTCCCACCCAGTGCTGAAATTAAATTGCAAGGAGATTAGAGCTGAAAGGCTGCAAAGATTGGGGCAGTGCTGCCACACAGCCTGGGGGTGAATTCCTGTGCCCCAGGTGTCAGCTCAAACCAAACCCATCGTGCCAGCAGCTGGGCAGTGCAAATCACCCTGGGAATTCGTCCTGGATTGGATGAATGGAACTGGAACTCCTCATCCAGGGCAAGGGGGAAGAGAAAATAAGGGCAGGGAGAACCACTGGGGCAGTGTGGTGCTACTAATCCATCTGAACTCCAACCAGGGGATCTGGGAGACCAGCTGGAATATTCTGTTAATGTAGTTCAAATCCTCCCCTAACCACAAGGAACAGTTTTTCTCGCTAGCTCATTTTCCCATGCACAACTCCCATGCAGCATCCAAAGAGGAAATTGGGAGGAAATTCTTCCCTGGGAGGGTGGGCAGGGGCTGGGGTGGAATTCCCAGAGGAGCTGGGGCTGCCCCTGGGTCCCTGGCAGTGTCCCAGGCCAGGCTGGGCAGGGTTTGGAGCAGCCTGGCACAGTGGGAGGTGTCCCTGCCATGGCAGGGGTGGCACTGGAGGGGCTTTGAGGTCTTTGCAACTGCTCCCATGGCTCTGTGAAGAGAGTTCTCTGAAGCCATGGGACGTGTTTTATTATTGAGTGGCCACAGTGAGGGGTGATGTGTGGATGGCCAGGCAGTGCTGATTGATGAGCAACACCACAAAGCACACAAGCAAAACCTGTCATCCTGGAAAATCCCCTGGCTCCTGCCTTATTTTGAATTAGGAGCCTGTTTTAGAGGAAATTTGGATATAAGGTAATTCTCTGATTTCGGAGTCATGAATGGAAACCTCCTGAAACAAAGAGCAGAACCAGGAGATAGGATTTCAGATCCCCCTGGTTTAAGCACCAGGCACGGTCCCTTTTCAGACCTGAGAGCAAAACCAGCTGTGCAGCCCCCCAGGCCACCCCTACACATGTCCCTGTGAGGATTCTTGCCCCTGCAGACCCAAAGCCACCCAGGCACCAACAAGGAGCTGCTGTTTAACCCATCCTTAGGTCCCAGCTCACAGATTTCTCCTGACAGGCAGCAGAGCCTGAGAACAAAACCTTTCCACACAATCTGCTGCAGTGTGGTTTTCCATTAACAGCCATGGAAAAGTTAACCTAAACATTCGCTCTTTTTCCTGGAATTAACAGCTCCAAAGCCAAAAGCCCTGGGATCTGCTCCTGCAGAGTGCTCAGGGCTGGGGGAACGAAGTAGAGCTGGCCCTGGAGCTCCTGAGGCAGCTCCTAAAGGGCCCAGTCAAACCTGATCCAGGGCAGGATTTATCCCAGACAGTGTTAAAAGTTATGCCTTTAATATTGACGTCAGAAGCAGAGGCAAACCCTGCACCAGGGACTGTGGGGATGGGAATTATTCCTTACCAAAAGCTGTGGGAATTATTCCTTACTAAAAGCTGTGGGAATTATTCCTCACCAAAAGCTGTGGGAAACATTCCTCTGCACCTTTGCATCGTGGTTTAATATTGAGCTTTTTGCTTAAAGGAGCTCTCTCCCTCCTGAACCTTCTCTGCCTTTGTGCCCAGGGCATCAGTTAAACATTTTCTGCCCCTCCTGTAAGGGAGCAGTAATTTGTTTCCTGGATACCCCCCTGCCATTCAGTCTGACAGTTCTCCTCCCCGAGGAGCTGTTGGCCTCCCCATCTCCTCCAAGGCAGTGGAGCTGCCAAAGTCCATCCCAGCCCATCTGGACTGGAGACTCTGGCACTCTGCCCCATCTGCTGGGCTGAGAGCCCTGAAACACAAGACCTGCCTCGGTCTGGCAGCTCCGTGCTGGGAGGAGGAGGAGGCTGGGCTGTGTCTCTGCCCTCCACAGGGGCCGGGAGCCCTGCACTGGGGAGCAGAAGGCGCTGCCACGCAGCCCCTGCCAGCCCAGGGCAGCACAGGAGGAGCTGGGGAAGGGCAGTGGGAGCTGATGGAGCACACTCCAGCCAGGGTGAAGGGGCTGTGAACTCCAGTTCAGAGCAGGGCAGAGCACGGGGCAGAGGGGCAGAGGGACCTGACAGTCGCTGGCGGCTGGGCCAGCTCTGGCTCTCACATCTGCTCCCAGGTTGCTCCTGCATCTGAGCACTAGAAGGTTTTTAGTCCTCAAGCCCTGCCCCAGCCCCACACTCAGGGATTTCTGAGCTTCAGTGCATCCTCCTGGATGCTCTCAGGGCAGCGCTCAGTTCCATTTGGATCAGCAGCTCCATAACCTCACTCCTGGAGCATCCAGACAGAACATCTCTCCACACAAACACAACTGCAGCTATTTGTTCTCTGGCCGAGGTTTCTGACTGCTGCTTTTCTGTTCAGGTTTATTTTATTCTCAACGTACATAAAGGGAACAGAACCAGTGCAAATAGCAGTCTGAAGCAACTCGAGTTGCGTGGCAGGAGCTGTGGCACCGGAACAAGGGAAACATTCCTATGGGGGATTTTTCCTGAGCAGAACCGGTTAATCTCAGGGTCAGACTTCCCCTCACTCAGCAGGCCTGTCCCACAGTATTTACTTAAAATCTCAGCAAAGTGCATTAAAGCCACGTTAGAGGTGAGGCAGGGGCTCACGGGGGCGGAAAGGGCTGTGGGGTGGGGCAGGGTGTGGGGCTCACTTCAGGCTCTGCTCAGCTGGGGCTGCTCCACAGCCCCCTCGGCCAGGAGCCCTTTTCCCTCTGCTGAGCGGGGCTCAGGCAGATGTTTCTCCACATCCACAGCTGGCAGAGCTCCTGGAGAGGAGCTGTCTGGACATCTCTGTGTCCCTTCCATGCCAGCTCCTCCCAAATCCCTGCCAAATCCTCCCAGCACTTTCCTCCCCCTGGGTCCTCCCCGCAGAGCAGTCGAGCCCAGGCTGGGGACGGCAGGGGGGAAATGCAGAGCTGTGCAGGGGATTAAAGATGTTACCCCGACAAATCTGCTCCAGCCCACAGGGGCTCGGTGCTCCATTTGGCATTTTTTCACCAGGAAAAACATTTACTTTGGGAGAGGAAAGAGTAAAACAGAAAATAAGCTCATGCTCACCGATCCAAAAACAAGGGATGGATTCAGAAATCCTCTAGTGCCTTTTTGGATGATTTCATATCTAAAGGAATGAATCCATAATACAGTAATGCTGATTCTGACATTCGAGTATTTACAGTGGGATCTTTTGCAGGTGGAACTTGTGAGGAAAAAAAAAAAAAAGCTCAGAGGGCAAAGGTTTTGTTTAAAACTGTACAACAAACTGTAGCTTAGCACCACAGAGCAAGAAAAGCAGTTTATTGGCTTTGCATGAGCACTGGGATATCAAGGCATCCTGATGAGGAATGGCTGCATTTCAGGGAAAATTCTGAGCAGGAAAACGTCTTAGTCAAAGAAACCTTCCCTTTTGCCTGGTAAATGGCTGGCATGGTTTCAAACACGAAGGCCAGGTGTTTGAAGGAGAGAGGGGCTCCCAAGGGGCAAATCCCAGATTTTGGGCTGCTGGAAGTTTAAGGCTGTGGCCGGGGGTCCCTGGCCTGGCAGGGGCGGCGCAGGGTGGGCTGTGGGGTCAGTGACAGCCACCCCGTGACCCCGCTCCTCCTCCTGTTCCGTTCCAGGGCCGCTGCATCAACTTCACCCGGGTGAAGAACACGGAGACCCCCCCNGGGCTCCTTCAGCAGTACTGTACCGCAGCCGGCTGGGGGGCCGGGGGCCGCAGCCCCCCGGGCTGGGTGACAGCAGCACCAGCGACCCTGCAGGCGTCCCCTCCTCTCGTTTGCTTTCGTCTCTTGAACCCCTTGAGCATCAGTGCCGCCAAACTCTCCAGAGCCAAGAAGAGCTCCAGTCCCGTCCCAGCCAGGCTGTGCCGCCTCTCGGTCCCCCACACCCCCCTGAGCCCAGCACGGTGACCCCCGGAGTGCCTGGACCAAAGGAACGGGTCACCGGAGCTCTCTGCCGAGGACACCCCCGGGAAGGGCTGCACGGGACTCCTGCCGTGCAGAGCCCCAGCCAGCGGCCTGGGACAGCAGTGCCGGAGCAGCTCTGCAGGCCCAGGACCCCACAAACGTGGGCAGAACTGGTGACAGCAGGCAATCCCCCCAGCAGGAGCTGCAGACGGGGGTGGCATCACCTGCCAGGGTCTGGGAGGGACGAGGGGGCGTGGAGTGGGGGACGTTGGTTTGTGGAAGTGCAGGGGAATGGACACAGAGTGTCACTGGGAAATGGGATTGCACGGGGAAATGAACCCCATCCCTGAGGAGGAGGAACAATTGAGGACAGAACCCTCGGCGCTCCCAGCGGGACGGAGGGGGTGACAGCCATGGAGGGATCTGGGAAAGGAGTGGTCAGCAGAAGAGTCATGGCTTTGGGTTTAGGCAATTCTGTCCGTCTGGTCCGTCACTCCACGGTTGTGCAGTGTCATTGAATGCTGGTTCCCACCTCAACGGGAAAGACTCTGAATGTGAACCAGAGTTTGGTGTCTCGAGTTCCCTAAATCCAGTCTGCTTGGGCTCCTTGTTGCCGTCACTTTGAAAAAGTTGCCACTGATGCATCCCTGTTTTTCTGTAAACCGAATTCTTTCCCCTTAAAAATGTTTTCACGTGGGTTTTTATTTTTATTTTATTTTTGTTTTCCTTTCCTAAACAAGTAGCAGCTGCCTCCCCAGCTCCGAGTGAGGAGCAGTGTGCTTACTCACTCTTGTCAGCTCTCCACAGCATCACTCCTATTAGCAGTATTGACTGAGGCAAACCCCCCTGGGACAGGCCAGATGGGAATCAGTCTGCCAAGAAATGCACTGGCTGCATTTCTCCTGCTTCCTGTGCCCCCAGCACACCCCAGAGCATCCCCTGCTCGCCCCTGTGTCCTAGAGCCACCCTGAGCACCTGCCTGAAGCCCAGGGCCAGAGCCAGGGGAGATCCCTCAGCCAGAGCCCCCTGGTTGACCCTCGGGATCAGTTCTCACAAAGCTCTCTCTGGAAACCTCACAGGAGAGAAACTGCCTTTGTAGCTGCAGTTCTGTCGATAGCAAAGGGTTCTCATCTCATTTTTTTACCAGATAAAGAAACGCTTTGCCAAGTACTTCCTTCAGTGCTTTTGGAAATACAGTTCTAGCTTTTCTAGGGAAAAAAAAAAGAAGGAAAAAAAAAGAAAAAAAAAAAAAGAAAAAAAATTCAAGGAGGAAAAGGGAACAGGGGAAAAAGATTCCATGGAGACCTGCCCAGGGTCCCTTTGGGCAAGGACAGCAGGGCACCCTTGGCACGAGGCTCTGCGTCCCTCCCTCGGCCAGGTCAGGGTCAGCTCTTAGGTGAGATAAATCCATCAGTCCCGAGGAGCTGGGACTGAACCCAGGCCGAGGCTGTGCCCCCTCTGATCCCCCCACTGTTCTGTCTGCAGGCAGCACGGAGCAGTCCCTGACCCAGAGCAAATTCCCCTTCTGCTGCTCCCTCATCCCAGCCCGGAGCAAATTCCCCTTTTTCCTCATCCCAGCCCGGAGCAGCCCCAGTGCCGCTGCCCGGTCCCGGCTGGATCTGCAGGAGGGCACTGGCAGGGGGAGGGGAAGCTGGAACAGCCCCACTCGACCTGGGCTGGGCTCCCCCGTGGGTGGAGGGGATCTGGTCAGGCAAAGAACTCCTCGCTTTGGTCTGGTCTGGTCTGGTCTGGTCTGGTTTGGATTGGTCTGGTTTGGTTTGGATTGGATTGGTTTGGATTGGTTTGGATTGGTTTGGATTGGATTGGTTTGGATTGGTTTGGATTGGTCTGGTTTGGATTGGTTTGGATTGGTCTGGTTTGGTCTGGTTTGGTCTGGTTTGGTTTGGTTTGGATTGGTTTGGTTTGGATTGGTTTGGATTGGTTTGGATTGGTTTGGTTTGGTCTGGTTTTCTTTGGTTTCACGATGGAAGGTGTGGAAACTGGGAATAGTGTCCACGTCCGCAACTGATCCTCAGCATTTCAAAAATGTTTGGGAAGGCGATTGATTTTGAACAATATGGCATTGAGAATTTTATTTTTTTAAGTGTTGGTTAGCCAATTAGTTGGTTAATTGGTTAATTAACCAATAAACCTACTGCTGGGGGAGAAAATAAAAGCAATGTACTCTCCATGATGTTTCTGCAGATGTACATAGAAATTCTCATTCTCCCCAGACTAAGGAAAAAAAATAAAAACAAACCCTGCAGATTTAAAGAAGCGAAATAAAGCCTAGATCAGGATAGGAAAATCAGAATTTCAAATGCTCCCTTTGTAATCATCCAATTTAAGAATAAAAAACAAGCTCCAAATTTTTTGTTGTACATATTGTTGCTGCATGCTTACCATATGTTAGATGGAAGCATTTCCTATCCGTTGTGGATAAAAGAACATTTTTCAAGTTGTAGTAAATTATTATTATGAAGCCAATGACATTTCATGGCATGTTATCGTATCAAGCTGTGCTTGTTGTATTTTTTTCTTTATGGTTGTATTGCTTTTTTTTTTATAAATGTACAAATATTTCCTGTAGTGACGAGCACCTGTTTTACATGGCATTAATTGAGGCACTGCAGCTCCAGGCTACACAGGCCACCCATCCTTTGGCAGAGGGGTTTTTGCACATGGATCTGGCTGGAGATCCTGAAAAAAAGGTTCTGGTGACCCTTCCTAACGTTCCCACAAAAATTAGGGCACGTCTGGTGGTGAATTTTGTTCCTGGTTTGTATTTAGGAAGGAATTCTTCCCTGGGAGTTTGGGGAGGGGCTGGGATGGAATCCCCTGGATCCCTGGCAGTGTTCCAGGCCAGGTTGGACACTGGGGCTTGGAGCAGCCTGGGACAGTGGGAGGTGTCCCTGCCCATGGCAGGGGTGGCACTGGGTGGGATTTAAGGCCCCTCCCAACCCAGCCCATCCTGGGGTTCTGTCATTTAGGCCCCAACCTAAATCTGGCTGCAGAACTGGCTCCCAAAAGTACCTCACTCCCTTCATGCTGGAGCCTGAAGATTAATTTGGGAACTGGATGGAAGGCCACCGAGAGTGAAAGCTTGGCCCTGAGTTCCAGCCAGCTCCCAGTGACAATTAATGCCATGCAAATGAGGTCGAATTAGCTGGAGCACCACCCAGTCTCTGTGGTGCCCTTTGTACTCTCTGTCTATGAATCTTTCCTTTCCACACCAGCCAGCCTCTAGCTAAGTGCTCATCCCAGGGCGGCTGAGCGATGCCACAGCTGCTGTGCCACCTCAGGGACCCCAGCAGCAGGTACCAGGTGCCCGATGGCACTGACCAAACCATCAGCTGTTTCTTTTCTTGCTCTGTGATCCCTCCCTTTGTCTCCCACTCATTCATTCAAAACCCGGCAGCCTCCGAGGGCCGAGCCTTTGACAAAGGTTCCACTTCTGCTTGGGTTTGGTTTGTTTTGTTTTACTCGCCCCGTGTTGCCAAAGTGCTGCTGGCGTGAGCTCTGTGCTCTGCTGGATCCTCTCTGCTCCCTGGGGAGCGGAGGCATCTTCTGGCCCTGTTTGTGTTGGGAAGGGGCAGGTCTGGCTCTGAGGGCTCTGGCGAGTTTCGGGGGGACGCGCTGGGAACGCTGCCCTGTTCTGGTGCTGGTGCAGGGGGAGCAGAGCAGTCCCTGCTTTGGTGTCGAATTCCGTGGTGCCAGCCCAGGCAGTGCTGTGCAGTGAGGTTTTACTCCCTCTGTTTGTTGCATGTGTCATTTGTTAAAAACACAGTCATTACTCTTGCTGACCTTGATGTTATTATTAAAGAACTACACAAATCTCTGCTGGGCTCTGAGCAATTCCTTGCCGAGGTGAAGCAAATCCTGGGCAGCAAATTTTCACAAAGTGGGTCCTCATTATCCTGGGGAACTCAGGCTTGGTGGTTTTCTCCCCAACAGCCCAGAGCACTCCTGACACAAAAGCTGTTTTCTTTGGGACGTGACAGAGCCTAAACTGCCCGTTCCCCACAGAATCTCTCATTTCTCACAAACTGGCTCAGCTTGACACGCTCTGCTTTAAGCTATAAATCTACATTCTTACTTCCAGCACCTAAACTTGGAAGCCTTTCCCAAGGTTTCAGGTCAAACCCTGTCTCTAAGTTTTGGCTCACACAGGCCTAATACCTGAGATTTCCCAGCACTCTGGATTCCAACAACCAGGGCGTGGGGATCCTTTCTCGAGGTGTTCCTTACTCAGTGGAAAGTCTCTGGGGAAGGAAAAGCCAGGCAGGAGCAGGGAATGGCTGCATCCCTTCAGTCTGCTCCCGGTGAGCTGTGAAATGTGAGCAGCCCTGGCCTTGGCAAGCTCTGCCTGCCTGGCAGCATTCCCATGGAATATCCCACGGCTGTGACCTGTGGGGACAAACCTGGAGCTGTTGGAAGGACAGGTCCTCTGGGAAGGTGAGATTTTTGGACTCTGCAGTGCCTGGGGTCGGACAGAATGAAAATTTCTGTGCGTTGCAGACTCTCCTGACTGAAGGGCCTGAGGAGAAGGCTGGGATTGACTCCCAGGTTTTATTTATTTATTTTATTTTTACTGTGAGCCCCTAAATGCTTTAAATAAAAGGATGCGAGGGTGGAACACCTGGAAATGCCCTCCCCGGGTGCAGGGCCTCCCCCTCCCTGCCCCGAAGGGCTCCTGTAACCACAGCAACAGCAGATGTGGAAAAACAGCCCCGGGAATGAATGGGGGTCTTTTTATTTTCAGCTGTGTCTAAGGCAAGGGAGCCAGCCTGTGCTGCAGGGGCAGCATTCCACAGACTGCCAGAGCTGATCCCAACTTGGGAACTCCTGGTTTGCTGTCAATTTGTCAGTTGTTAACTTTTCTGGGGGCAGGATGAGTGTCTGGGGGTGTGAAAAGCGATCCCAGCCGCCTGCGCCACAGCCTGCCATGGAAACTGGGGAGGGTTCCAGTTGCTGAAAACCTATTGAAATAACTGCAGCAGCATCAGACAGTTTCTTGTTTGCTTTTTTAAGCAGTCCAGCTCAGAAGGTCAAATGCTGAAGTCATCCTCGCTTGTCTGCCTCTGCCTGTCCCTGTCTGGGGAGGGATCGGGGTGGCTTGGTCCAGGCTGCTCCCCCAGCCTGAGATAATCCAGCCAAAATAACCCACTTGCAAAATAAAATAAGTCTATTTTTTCGTTGAAGAACGATGTGGAGGCAAATAACCTGTCAGGGTGCAAGAGGGAGCTGTTGGCAGAGCTGTCACTTGTGTCCTGAGTGCTCTGAGACCTTCCTGTGACAGCAGCTCCTCCTCCAGACACGGCAGCAGACCTTTGGAGCTGCAGGAGAATCTTAGGAGATGCTTTTTTGGAGCCTGAGGAAATCTGCATTGACCTAGAAAACGCAGAGAAATGCAGTTCTCATTCCTGGCTGTTCCAACGGGTGAACTGAGGGTACATGTGACACCCTCAGCCTTCAGAGGCAAAAAAAACCCACCAAAAAAACCAAGAAAAGTGTTCAGCAATTTTGCCCCTGGTCCCTATGGCTTTACACATGGTTCTTCTGCTTTTCCCTTGGGGCTGGCATAATTCTGAATAATTCTGGGGGCTTTTTGACAAAGTAACCCAGGATTAATTCCTGCTAGCAGATTCCTGGTCCTTTAAACAGCCAAACGTTTTCTAGAGCAGGGAAAAGCTCAGGCATTGCTGCAAATCTGGAGGTAACTCTGCTTGTCTGAGGCCAGTTTCCCCCTGGCCATGGTGGTGTGGAAGAAGGGATTATAGGTGACTTCTTTTCTTTGTCCCTGCTAAGTCACAGTTGTCTTAATTACCAAAGAAGAGGAACTCTGCTCCTAATGGGTGACAGCTGTGACTAATGAAGAAAAGTGTGATAAAAGGGGTGGGTTGGCTGCTCAAGGAGGACCCTGAGGAAGAGGGAAAGCTCCAGAGGGACACAAAGAAGAAGAGACAAGGATGAGAGTTAAGTGAAGTCTGCAGCTGGACCCTACAGTGGAGCTTGCTGTAATCAGTCAGGATGGCCAAGCTGTAATGAAGAATAAACCAGGACCCTTTCCACGTTGTTAACTGTGTCTTGGCTCATTTCTACCCCTAAGGAGAGGTCTGCTGCAACAACTGCAGACTCTGCCTGCTGGGTATTTCCTGCTGGGCTGTGCCTGCAAATATCAGCTTGCAGGCTCTGAACGCAGGCCTTGGCTGGCTGGGCTGTGACTGCACCAGACCCAGACTGACCTCACAGCTGATCTTTCACAGCAGCAACTCTCATCCTTGTTCCATTCTTTGTGTCCTTCTCCCTCGGGGTCCCCCTTGGGCAGCCAACTCACCCCTCTTATCTTCTTTAGTCACAGCTGTGACCCATGCAGAGCAAGGCTGCTCCTCCTCTTTGGTAATCAGCACAGCTGGGACTGACTGGGCCGAGGTCACCTGGATCCCCTTCTCCCCCCGGTTAAATTCCTGGGCTCGTTCCTCCCGCTCACGAGAGCTCTGCAGCATCACCCCAGGTCCCTGCAGCACCAGAGGCTCCTGGGCCGTTCTCCAGCCCGGATTTCCCTGCTTGGTGGGCTTGCCCGTCTCCAGGGGGGCTGTCCTCACAGGAGCCGTGCTGGGGACAGCTGCTGGGGCATCCTGCCCTCCGTGCTCTGCCGGGAGCTGTTACGGAACAGGGGCTCGCTTCCCACCCCTCCCAGATTTTGATTTCTGCCTGCAGCAGCTCGGCTGGCTCGGGAAAGGGCTGAGCCGAGGCTGGGACCACCCAGGCCACCGGCCTCATCCACTGGGGCACATTTTTACATTCCCACAACAGAAAATTAAATAAATAAGAAACAGGCCCGAGCGCGAGGGAGAGAAAAGAAGGCACAAAGTGCTGGAGGAGAGCCAGAGAATCCACTGGTCCAGCAGGATGACCACAGATCTTCGTGGGGAGCTGCAGGTAGGGATCCTGCCGGCTTAAGGGGTCTTTGTCTGTTCAGCGTCAGCAGGCAGGGGTCGTGGAGCACCAGAAACAATTCCCAGTGCATCCAAACCCGGCTTTGGAGGAGGAATTCTGACACCTCTGAGCTCCCACAGCAGAACAGCTCTGGAGCCAGTTTGAGGAGGGGAATCACAGGAATCCCTGCCTGGGTTGCCAGGGAGGGAGGGAAGTTCCTGCTGGCCCCGGGGGTGGGACCGGGGGGGCACGGGGGCAGTGCTGGGGTGTGCAGGGCAGAGCTCCAGAGCTTCTGCTGGGGGAGCTTTGCCTCTCCGTGCCTGCTGTGGTGGTTAAGGGAGGAGAGTGCTGAGCCCCCAGGGGGAATGTTTTCATTTCCCTAGGAAGTAATTCAGATCTGGGCTTCAAACAAGGGAGCTTTATTTGCTGCATTTGTCTGAAAACAACAACGGCAAATTATTAATCTGAAAGGAATATTTACTGAAAACTGTGGTCTGGCCAAAACTGAAAAATAAACCATTTTTTTCTCCCTCCTTTATGCCCATCTTTTTTTTTTTT
>WAAG01048205.1:104271-195113 GCA_013390105.1 Tichodroma muraria | reverse complement strand
CTGTCTGTCCGCCTGTCCGTCCGCCTGTCTGTCCGCCTGCCTGTCCGCCTGTCTGTCCGCCTGCCTGTCCGCCTGTCTGTCTGCAGCCAGCTCGGCCATAAAGCGCTGCCCTGGAAGCTCGGGCTGTGGGGTTGGGTTGGGTTTGTTGCCTCCCCGTGCTGCGGGAGGAGCTGCGGGAGGAGCTCGGGGGTCTCCGGCCCGGCAGGGAGGGATGGAGGGCGGGGGCTGCTGCCTTCGGGAGCGATTCCTCCCGGAGCTGCCCCCGCCCGCAGGAGGGGCTGGGGCCGCCCTGGGCTCGCTCGGCGCTGCCCGGGCTTTGCTCTTGTGCGAAAGCATGGAAGCTTTTCCCAGCATTGCTCCGGCAGCCCCATTAAGGCCGGCGCCGCCTGGGCCGGTTCTGCTCCGCGTGAATCTTCCAAGCGCGCTTCCTCCGCAGGAGCTGATTCACGCCGGGCTCCCGGCCGTGGCCACCGGGGCTCTGCTGCCCTGCGCCCCTCGCGGGCTTGGGCTGTCCTGGCCGAATCCTGAGGAGGGTTTTCTCTGTCCCCAGGAGCGTGCTGTGGCCACCTCAGCGGGGTCTCGGGTGTTTGGGACTGACTGGCCTCATCTCCGGGGGGCTGGACAAAGGGCAGGAGTGTCCAGCCAGGCTCTGCTGACAAAGCCGCCCCCAGGACCGAAGCCCAGCCCTCAGCTCTGCCTGAGGGTGACACAAGGGGGGAAATTTCGGTCCAAGCCCTCAGAGCTGTCACTGAACAGGGAAAGAAGGGGGAGCAGGCAGGGGTCGGGAACTTGGCTTTGTCCCCTGGGCTGCAGATGCCAAGGAGGGAAGGAACCATCCAAGAGACAAAGTGTCATTCCTAAAGCAGAACACTCACTTCTGGCAATTGCTCTAAAAACCAAGATAGCCTTTGGAGACTTTTATTGCTCAAAACCTACGAACAATACAAGAACTCCAGTGCTAAACGCAGCCAGGGAGCAGAGTGACCTCTGAGTGTGTCACCTCCCCAGGGGTGGCCCTGGGCTTTGCTCAGTGCTAAACACTCACATTTGGGGGGCTGGGCTGTGGGGCAGGGGGGACTTCGGGGGGGCCTGGGCTGAGCCAGGGACGGTGTGACCCCGGGGATGCTGTCACCCTAGGGAGGGTGTCACCCCAGAACCAGTGTCACCCCAGGGCTGGTGTCACCCTGGAGATGCTGTCACCCCCAGGCAGGGTCTGGCTGCCCCCGCTCACCCCTGGCTCCTGCTCCTCGAGGGCCTCAGGTGCTGCAGCAGCTCCGGGGGCAGCGCTGGTGCTCAGTCTCGGGAGGCAGCGATGCGATCGACCTGCAAAAGGGACAGGCAGCATAAAAACAACAGCCCTGGGGACACGGAATGATCCCCCCTAACAGGAACAGGCAGCATAAAAGCAACAGCCCCTGCCTGGCTTGGTTGGGGTCCTGTGGGGACATCCTGGGGCCACTTCATCCATCCTGGGGTCCTGGGGAGGGAATGGAGGAGCTGGGAGGGAATAGAGGAGCAGGGAACCCTCCTGGGTTCCCTCCTCAGCACTGAATGGAGCATCCTGCAGAAGGCAGCTTTTCTTCCTTCAAGTGCCCGTGCTGTATTCCTGTCACCGGATAAATGCACGGAAATGGGTCAGGAATGGCCTCTTTTGAAGCACACCGAGTGAATGTGGGGCCAGGCTTGCAGGAACACAGCTCTTCTGCTGGGCTGGGGCTGAAAAGATTTATTCCTGACGTGCCTGTCCAGGAGCCATGGCTGTACGGGTCCATCCACATCCGGCTGTGCCACAGGGCAGGAGCAGAGGTTTGGGAAGGACAGCGCTGGCTCCTGGCTCCTGGAGTGCCCTGGGCTGTGCAGAGCTCAGCTGGAACTGGCCAGGAGGCCCCACCGAGCTCAATTCCCATCCCTGTGCAGCATCTCTACATGTTTCCTGGGATGTCCAGTCAGCTCTCACTAAAGCTGAGGCCCTTAAAGCCCCCTCAGCTGATGCTGTGAGTGCTGAGGGGCTGCCCTGGCCCTGGGAATGCTGCCCTGGCCCTGGGAATGCTGCCCTGGCCCTGGGGAAGCTGCCCTGGCTCTGGGGGTGCTCCCCTGGCCCTGGGGATGCTCCCCTGGCCCTGGGAAACTGTTCCAGTCTAGCATCTTTTATTCAAACCAAATGCTTGTGCCTGTCTGAAGTCTCCCTTGGTTTCTGGGGGTTTATTTATCAGCTTGTACGAGACAAGCTGTGCAGGGCTGAAGGGTTTCTGTGCAGAGTCCTGCTCCCACCTTTCCTTGTGCTCCCAACTTTCCCCGTGCTGCCACAGCCACGCTGCAAGTTCCAGGCCCTAGAGAGGAGCCTGGGGACCTTTCAGTGCTGGTTCTTGTCTAAGAAAGGTCTTGGAGAGGTGAAGCCTGAGCTGCTGCCTTTGTCTAAGAAAATCAAGGCTGGAGTTTGATGCTGCTCCCCTGGAGAGGCGAAGATCCCGGAGGAAATGAATCCAAGAGAAAGGGGGTAGAATTCCAGGGGGTAGAATTCCAGACAGTTCTGTCACCATGGGATTCCCTCACAAAGCCAGCCAGGTGGGTTTTAGCCCTGAGCCCCAGCACTGGTCTGACCTGACCCTCACAGGGCTCCTCCCTGGAAAAGCAGCTGGATTTCAGGATGTGGGACGTGAGTTGCACTCACTGAGCACGGGTCAGGGATGGGCTGTGCTGACTGCAGCTGTCTCGTAATTAAATAAGGTAATTCAATAAGAATTAAGGTACAGAAGCAGTTCTGCCTTAGGGGGAGTTCACAGACCTTCTTGTAGAGTGGGGAAAAAAAATCACAGTTAGGAAAGGGCAGGTGAAAGACGAGAAATGAAATACAGGCTGAACCTCTGGCCTGAAAAGGGCCTGACTGGGCAGTAGAGGGGTGAGCTAAGCCCTGAGCTTTCCTGCTTTGCACATCCAGCCCTTAACTTCCCCAGGGGTTACCTCTGCTCCTCATGGCTTTAACTAAAGACCAGTAATTCCATTTGTTTAATGTAGGGCACTTGATTTTATTCAAAGGGTGAGATACAAAAAAAGTAAGCAAAGAGACAAAACCCAAATTATAGAACACTACAGACAAAGGTAAGACATCTGCATACAGCACACGACAGGAACACGGTACAGTCTGGTCCCCACAACCCAAGCCAGCTGGATATGTACAGCAGAGGCAGAGAATCTACAAGGGAGGAAATGTGGGTCTGCCACTCAAATGGCTATTTACAGAAATTGAATTGAAGGCAAATAGTTTTCTTTTTTTTTTTTTTTCCTTTTTTTTTTCCCCAACCCAAATACCTCTGTTTCTTCTTCCTGTTTCTGGTGAAGAGGAGGGACTCCGTGCTTTGAGGCAAGTTTGGTACATTCAGGTAGGATCTAAAATTAGCCACAGCTAAACACTGATGTGCTACTTAAGCTACTTAATCTCAGTCCCTCCCTCCATCCAACAGGGCCACCAAGCACCTGCTGGTGGCATCAAGGACTCCTAGGGACAGCCAGGGAGGGGAAAGGCCCAATTCTGCACTGGTGAGGGTTTCGTTTGTGCCTTTAGAGGCTTCACTGCAGCTCAGCCAGACCTCTGTGTCTGGGCTGGGCTTAAGGCTCCAGACTCAGGTTCTGTGTGAGGCCCACGAGCTCTTCCCCCGTGGCTGGGGAAGGCTCTGGGTGGTGTCTGGGCTCTCTCAGCACAGGGGGTTGAGCCTGACCCAACACGGGGTGTCCAGGCAGCTCTTTGTTCAGCAGGGTGTCCCAGCTCACGCCCTGGCCAGGGACAGCCCCAGGCACCGATGGGCTCTTGGTAAGAACGTGCACAGAGTGCTGGCTATGACAAATCCAGGGAAAAACTGCCCACAGCCCTCCTGCAGCAGGGCCGGGGTGGGGAAAAAACCTTTCTGGCTGCAGCCTATTCCATGGGCAGCTGAATTTCCACGTGTGTGGAATCTGTCTGAGAACCACTGGGCAGAAAACGTGCTGAGCTGGGAGCTCTCTGGTCTTTGGCAATTAAAATCCCCCCAAGACCTCAGGGCTTCCCTCTGAGTCTCTGCAGGTGAGGAGCAGAGTTGCTCACACCAAAATAAACTGTGACCGAAGTGGGCAGGAATAGGAGCTGCTATTCCAGATGGCAAAGGCTTTGATCTGTATTTTGTATTTACCTGTGGCTCAATTTTAGGGACAGGGCTACTGAATTTTTCAACACCTCAGTGAGGAGGGAGGATTTCACTGGCTCAGTAAGCAAAACATTCATCTGGGAGAGCAGAAGACTGACTGGCTGTTAATAAATACCACGAGACATCCTAAAAGTTTCCTAAGGAAAAGAGAAACATCATCTGTTCATCGAAATGCAACACGTGGACAAAATGAGGTAAGGAAAGCTAAAAAGAGTCCTTTGTACATTCTCACTTCACACTGCATGGCAACAACAACAACAAGGAGATGCTGAACAGGTTCCCTGCCACGCTCAGCAGAGAAATTCTTCATACAGGTGTGCTCCAGAGCATCCTCTGAGACCGAGCCCTCAGCCTCCACCAGCCTCCCTGCAGCAGCCCAGTTCTGGCAGGCAGAGCTTGACACTCCAGGCAGTTTGCTGGCAGGAGGAGGGGGTGGGTGGGCACCACCTGCTCCCCCGGCCCACCAGTGCCCGCAGCTACAAGGAACAAGGGTTTGTCTGGCACAGCACAAAGCCAGGGAGCTCAGCAGGGCCCTACAGCTCCACTGCCAGAGCGGACATTCCCACCTCACACTCCTTTCTTTGGTCCTCTTTGCACACGACTGCAGCCCCGTGGGGCAGCCAGCCCGCAGGAACGAAGCTCTGCTGAGCAGCAGCCTGTGGCCACAGGGGTGTCTCCCCCCGGGCAAGGCAGGGTGAAGCCGAGGGAAAGGGCCGGGAAGAGTCCCCGTGGGGGCTGCTCCCAAGGGGTCCCGCTCTGACAGCCGGGGTGGGACACTGCACGCCCCCGGCTCCAGCCCCGCACAGTTCTCTCAGAGGAGGAGGAGGAGGAGCTGCCCCCTCCCGCGGGCACTGCACGCGCCTCGTTTTCTCCCCAGGGGCGATTCCCATCCTCCCGGGAAGCAGGGAGGGCTGCAGGTGGCCCAGGGCAGGGCCTCGCAGCCAGCATTTGCTGAACTAAAATGCAGCATTTACCACTTTGCTCTTGAACAGACACTGGCAGCACAAGGGGTTCATAAATTAATCTGACAGGTCAATAAACAGGTACACTTTGAGAAGCTGCTTCCAGGCACGCAGCATTTCGTCCTCATCCTGAAACTGAGCCTTGAGCTGGCACTGGGCTGAAGTGAAATAGTCCCTGTGGGTTCATGCAAAGCAGAATGGCCACAGAATCTTTGGGAATACCTTGCTCAGGGCAGCCACGGACCAGCCTGGGTGGTGCTGCTCAGCCAGGGGAGCTGGGGCTGCCAGGGCACTGGGCAGTCCCCAAGCACTGCCTTGGCCAAAGCAATTTTTCAGGGGCAGTAAATGGCCAGGAGTATTCACCAGCACCATTTTGTACCTGGTGGCTTGGTTTTACAGTGCCTGTGTAAGGTGAATTCAAAACGCAGCAGGATGGGAGGAAATTCACCTCTCCACATTGGGAACTTGATAATAACTGCCCTTGGATGACTCTGGAAAAAGTCAGGTTTTGAGTCCTGAGGATATATTTTCTGTGTCATTTCTGATTCTCTTTGAGTTCGCTATAGAAATATTACCAAGGTATTTATTTCTGTTGTGTTTATCCCCTCCAGGTGCGTCACCCAGCGGGTCCCCCAGGTGTGCTCACAGTGCCCCTCAGTTCGGGGGGCAATCCTCAGCACAGGAAAGCCTCCCCGTGCTTTGCAAAGCCCCAGAGAAGCAGCAGCAGCCCCAGGCACCCCTGCTTGCCCTGACCCCACTGCTCACCAGGGCTCCCAGTCCCAGCCAGGGTGGCTCCCACTGGCCATGCGTGGCCACCGTGGCTGTCAGATTGTCACTTGCTCTGTTTTTGGCATAGCTAAAACCCTTCTGGAGCAGCTTTCCCTCCCTGGCACACTCACCACGTGCCCAGGGCTGAGGCTGTGGCAGCTCAGCTGAACTCCCCTCTGCGCCTGGGGCGGGAATTTACCCCAGAGGCTCGCCTGCAGGTTCCTTCACGGGTAAAACATCTGCACAAGCACCACCAGTACCAGCTCTCCTTCCAGTTGTGTGTCCTGGTGTCCTGCTTCACTGCCTGAGAGCATGCCAGGGCACTGATTAACCCCTTCAGAGCTTTCCCATCAGTGACTGCAATGAGCCACACGGGGTAAGAGACAATGACATCAGCTCAGAGTAAAGTGGAGGGCCCCTTACCTAGAAGACTCAGCAATCTTTAAGGAAAACCATTTAACATCTTTCATGGAAGCCTACTGATCAAAAAAAACCCCAGAGCTGTTGACATAGCATGTGGAATCAACTGGACAATCACTAATGTAATGGAATTATGGTGATCTTATACACAAACAACGATTTACCAAAATAAGATTTACCTAGGGGGCTTTAAAATCGAGTTATTTTGGTACCAAAAAAAGTCTTTCATTTAATTCCCCTTTGCCCCTATGATTCAGATGATCTTTCACTCTACAGTTACGGACTTGGCCAGATTTCTTGGAAAATCAACCTGCAGAGAGGGAGGAGAAAGAACAGGCTCGTGAGTATTTACACACTTTGGTTGTTTGTGTAGAACTTTGTAACTGTGGAATGTCTGTTCTGTGTTTCAACTGAAAACAAACCAACATATCCTCACGTTCATTTAGGACAATCAGTGCAGGAAAAAAGTCCACAGCCTTAATTGTGACAACTCCTCTGTCAGAACTAAGGAGCGAGTCCCTTTAGTCCACGCTGCTCCAGTGGTAAGAGGTCACTGCTAACAGCTAGAGGCCAGTGTCTGTGTTAAGATCAAACAGCCAACACCAAACTGTTTGCCAAACACCCTTGTGAGGATTGTCACCTTCCCTTCAGCTCCCTACAGCCCTCCAGAGCCTGGCTGCTCCTACCAGACCCCAGAGGCACGCCCCAGCTCAGCTGCACCACTCGGCCGCGGGCACCGCGCCTCTCCCAGCTCTGCCCGGCCCTGGGCACTGCAGCGGCTCGAGCAGTGGCACAGAGAACCCCCCGAGCCCGGCAGCACCCCCAGCACACGGCAGCACGGGGCAGGGCAGGGGCAGGAAGGCTGTACTCACGTCGTAGCCCCTGAGCACGGCCAGGTGGAAGGCCAGCAGCTGGAGGGGGATCACGCTCAGGATCCCCTGCAGGCAGTCCACTGAGTGGGGAACTTTGATTGTTCTTTTGTTGTTCTTAATGGTCTCGATGTCCTCCTTGTCACAAATCACCACAGGCCGGCCCTGCAAACAGAGGGGAACGCTGAAGGAAAGCAGATCTGGGAGGTTCTTTCCTCGCTTCCCTGCAGAGTGCCAACGGCAAAATTTATTACTTCATTTAGAACCAAACAGCTCCACACGCCCTGGGCAGCCCTGGGGGGTATTTAAGGGTTACACAGACCATGCCAGGCTTCTGCAGCTGCTGCAAAAGCGGCTGTTGGAATGCCCACAGTATTTACTGGACTCAGCGTGGGCAGTGACACTGGAATGAACGGTCTGGGAGTCTGTGAACTGCTCTCCTACTGAAAGCAGCACCTCTGGTGCACTGCAGACCTTGCCAGGCCCTCACCTGCCGTGCAATGACCTGCTGGAGAGCATTCTGGCACTTGGCATAGGTGTGGTCTCTCATGATGATCATGATCACGGGCATGAGCTTGTCCACCAGGGCCAGGGGGCCGTGCTTCAGCTCCCCGGCCAGGATCCCTTCCGAGTGCATGTAGGTGATCTCTTTAATTTTCTAGAGGGGATGGAAAAGAATTCGTGAAACTTTGAGCAGCCTTGTAATGTTTTTTAAACCACCTCCGTGAGTCTTTGCACTTTGTAAAACTCAGTTCTGGCTCTTCTCGGGCGCAGACGGGTCCGAGCAGCGCCCTGGGCTGGCTGTGAGCAGCCACCAACGCTTCCAGCTGTGCCACCAAACCCCCACAAACCTCCCAGCCTGAGCAGGCAGGCAAAGGCAGGCAGTGGGGACAGCACTGAGGACAACAGGAATCTCCTCAAATGTAGAAACTGCAATATTATGGAAAAGTACGTGCTCAGTTTTCCATTTACCAGGGTGCCCAGTTTGTCCAGTAAAGCATTCCCAGTGTGAACATGGAAACCACAACCCTCCCAGCCCTCGGCACGCTGTGATGTGGGAAGCTCCCAGCAGCAGCCTTAGCAACGTTACAGTGACTTTTAGGTATTTGTAATCATGGCACAGCTTGGGCTGGAAGGGACCTTGAAGCCCATCCAGTCCCACTGGGCAGGGGCACCTTCCACCACCCCAGGCTGCTCCAAGCCCTGTCCAGCCTGGCCTTGGACACTTCCAGGGATTCAGGGGCAGCCCCAGCTGCTCTGGGAACCCTGTGCCAGGGCCCTCCATTTAACCCAGTGCTGGCCAACACACCAGCAGCACTTGGAGCCAGATGTTGCTCCCTGTGCAGAGGTCTGAAGTCTGTGGCTGTGTCTGAGCCAGTTTTAAATGAAGAAATCTTACCAAGGCTCCCTCCAGACATGTGGCGTAGTGGTAGCCACGTCCCATGATGAGGACAGACTTCTGGTGGTACAGCTCTGTGGCCAGCTTCTGGATCTCATCATCCATGCTCAGCACTTCTTTAATCAAGTCTAGAGGGAAGGGGAAGAGCCCAGATCGCGTGTGCTCGTGTGTGCGTGCCTCACACAGCCAGCAGTGACCCGTACGACCCCTGGGCTCAGAGTTTGGTGGCCTGGAGACACCTGAGAGAACGTGGCTACAAGGAACCGGGACAGCCCCGCCCCCCTCCCGCCCCCCCCAGCCCCTCCCTGCAAGGTCCAGCCCTGCTGAGACCCCCCGAGCCCTGCTGAGCCCCCGTGCCCACCTGGCAGCCCCTTCAGCCCCCGCATGATCTCCTTGCGCCGCTCCTGCATGGAGATCCTGTCGTCGCACATCATCAGGGCAAACATCACCAGGGACACGAACTGGCTGGTGTAGGCCTGGCGTGGGGCACAAGGCAAACGTCACTGGTGCCCCAAGCAGCTGAAACCCTCAGCCCAGCTGTGCCTTTGTTCTCAACACGTGGGCAAATGATCTCCTCGTACCCCAGGAGACTCAGACACAACAACCAGGATTTTATATTCTGAGATTCCCTGGTGACTGCTAAACCCTATTTTGTGGCCATGCCCGTGTCCTCCTTCGCTGCACCTGAGTCCTGAGAAGACTGGAGAGCAGGAGGGCACTGACTGGAGATGCTTGGTGGAAGCCCACGATGGCCAATCTCAACCGGCTGGGATTCTTTCTGGCCCACACTCAGGGAACACAAAGGCAGCTGTGTTTTCCCACCTGCCTTCCTCAAGGACAGACTCTCCTGAACCCCTCCCCGTCTGCAAGAGCTGTCCCTGCCTCTTGGGGGAATCCCTGCACAGGCAGGAGCCAGGAGGGCTCACGCAGGGCAGGTCTGCTCACGGGGACACCCGAGGGACACCGCAGCTGCAGTTTGGCCTCTGAGGTCCTTGCAAGACAAACTTTCTGAAAAGGGCTTGGGGCCAGCCTGGCATTGAAGTCATGCAGAGGTAAGATCAAGGCCTGGAGGATTTTTGTCCCTTCCTAAGCAATGACCAGACAAACTTCCAGGTGGCTGCCCTGGAGGTTGAAATGGCTCTGAAGGAATCCAGAAAAGCTGCAGTTCTGCTGCCTGCAGGAGTCTGCTGTGGAATGGGAGCTGCTCTGCCCTGTGCAGCCACATTGACATGCCTGGGCTGTTTAGAATATTCTCAAAAGGAAGTTCTGGGCAACCTCAGGGCAGAAACTTTTCAAGTTCTTATTTCATATATGCACGGCTTTGGTAACTCCCCGCATCATCAGAGAAAAAATGTCATTTATCTCCAAACTGTAACTGCTGGCCATGTGAAAACAACAGGGACAAACAGCTCGTTCAAGAGTTTCTTGTAAGAGACTCATGAATTTTCCATGATCAAATTCCCCAATGAACTATTAAACTCAAATGTGGTTTTTGGCTGAATTTATGTAACAGATTGACATCATCTCGCCTCTAAATATAACTAAACCAAAGCAGATTTCACCATGCAGAAGCACTTCACCAAAATGAAAGGCAGCAAAGTAAGTTATTTTATACTGTATCTCACACAGCCAGAACAATCCTGTTACCTGGACACAAATAGCGAGTTTCTGGAAAAGACCACTCCCCCATTTTTTAAAAGTATAGTTTTAATATCTATATGTTTCTAAGATAAAGTATATAGATAATTTAATATCTATGTTTCTAAAAGTAGTTTTAATATCTATATGTTTCTAAGGTAAATTATACAGATAGTTTAATATCTGTATATTTATAAAAGTAGTTTTGATGTCTATATGTTTCTAAGATAAATTATACAGATAGTTTAATATCTGTATGTTTATAAAAGTATAGTTTTAATGCCTATATGTTTCTAAGACAAATTATACAGATAGTTTAATATCTGTATGTTTATAAAAGTATAGTTTTAATATCTATACCTATATCTAAACGCTTTACCATTTTCTTTGGTAAAGCAGAGCCAGTGAGGGAGTTACACGCAGACAAAGTTTCCAATACCTCGCCTATTAATTTCCGTTTTCATCTCTGACCTTAGTTTGAACTGAGCCTGCACCTTGAGACAAAGAATGCCGAAGAGAATTCCGGCCTCTTAGGGAATCGTTGCCTCCGAGGCCCGTTTGTTTCCAATGTTTAACGCAGTTTCCTTGGACTATTTCCTTTCTGCGAGGGGAGCCGAACGAGTCCCTCTGCGCGCTCCGGGGCAGGAACGCCCGGCCAGCGGCGGCTGCGGGGCCGTGTCAGAGGCAGGCCTTGCAGGGGAGCAGCCCCGGGGAGAGGAGGGCTGCGCTCACCTTGGTGCTGGCCACGCCGATCTCGGGGCCCGCGTTGATGTGCACGCCGCAGTCGGTCTCGCGCGAGATGGAGCTGCCCACGGTGTTGGTGATGCCCACGGTCAGGGCTCCCCTCTCCTTGCAGTACCGAAGGCACATCAGAGTGTCCGCTGTCTCCCCTGGGGCACGGAGGGCACAGGGAAGCACAGGGAGCACAGGGATGGGAGCACAGTGCTGCTGCTCCTGCTGCCGCCGCGGGTGGGAAACGCACGAACTCGCCCAACAGAGCCCCAGGGTCTGTGCTCCCTGCAAGCCAAGGAGGTGGCAGCAGCCACTTCACATCGAGTGCGAGCCCTAAACACAAGGCAGTGACACCCAGAGAACACAAAAACTGTCTGCAGCCTTCGGCGTAAGGAAAAGCCTGTGTTCTGCTAGGGTTTGAAAAAAGGCAGGTCAAGGGCTGTCCCTTCAACAAAAATCAACTTGATTCATTTTCCTGCTTAATAAAAATTCATCTGGGCAGGGAGGTATGGGGGGAAAACACGTTTCAGGGATGCCTTGAGCTGGGCTGAGATTCAGAGATGGGCTGTGAATGGGAGCTGCTGTGCCTTGCAGCTCGTTTGCTTTAGCCCTTAAAGGACACAGCTCTGAGCACTCCCGTGAGCTGACAGGACAGAACAAAACCCCCCAGGTGAGGTCAGTGCCTTTCTCCTCAGTGCCCAAACCTGTTCTGCACAGTGCTCCACTCAAAGCCAGACGTGCAGGGTGGGAATCCACCCTAAAAACAGATTTATGGGTGGGGGGAACAAGTCATTTGAGCTCAATGTTTACTTTGGGTTTGCACTGCTTGATGAGGTGCCAGGAAAATCTGTTGGGTTTGCCACATCCAACACTTCAGGGAAAGATGGAGCCCCTCGTGTGCCCTCAGGAGTGTTCCCTGTTAGACTGGGGCAGGACTGGCTCTAAAGGACACAAAAACCTGTCTCCAAAAACCCCAGGGAGAACTGGGCCCTGAGCCCCCCACAGAGAGAATATTCTGAGACATGTGGTGCTGAGAAGAAGAAAATTGCTACAGAGAAGAAAAAAATCTGCTCCCAAAAGGGTGCTTTAAGCTGTGGAGACAAAGTACTGACTGGTTTTAGTGTCACAGCTGAAGATCAGTCATGAAAACCTGAAATGCAACTAAGAGGGAAGAAATGTAGTTTTGTATCGCAGTTGTCCTTGAAAATATGAAATACCTCATACAGATTTTATGCCTCAGCCTGCCTTTTATCTCCTACTCCATTCCAAGTTAGTTGGATTTTTTTTTTGTTATTCACATCTGAGAGTTTCGTTTCTTCTGTGGCTCCAACCCACCATATGGTGGTGCTTCAACTAGAGAACTCCAACTGCTCCGAAGAAGCTGTGGAGCTGCCTCCCCCCGAGTCAGAGCACCCTGCAGGCTGCTGAGTGATGCAGAGGAAGGAAACAGAACCTCCCCGGTGCTGCCATCCCTGGAATCTGAGTGTCCTCCCTCCCATCACCACACACAGCCCTGCAGACAGCCCCAAGCTGGGCCCTGCTGCCTCCTCCCTCAGTTTTGGGCAGCAGGGAGTGAAGGGTGGGGAGGGGAGCCCGTACCTGACTGGCTGAGGAAGAAGCAGACGTCGTCCCTGAACACGGGGGTGTTCCTGTCCAGGAAGTCACTGGCCAGCTCCACCATCACAGGTAACTCTGTCAGCTCTTCCAGCACCTGGCGGGTCTGGCACAAGGAGGGGCAGGAAGTCAGCTATGACATCATGTTTATAAAAGCAAGTGTTTGCAGACAAAAAACGCTCTCTAGCTGCTGGAAAATGTTACTGTTAAAACCTCGAGTGAAAATCAATACTTTCAGCTTTACAAGGTTGCTTCTCCCAGGGGTTCTTGTTCTTGGTGACTGGAGTGTGGGAGACACTTTAATCACTCAGTATTGCCCACGCTCCAGTCACCAAGGACCCCGGGAGAACCTACCTTGCCTTGGCACCACCAAACTCCTCCCTGGAACGGAGATTTCTCTAAGTAAGCCTCGCTTGTTATATAACCCTCCATGCAAATTATGCAATGCTGGGTGCCCTGCGTGGGTGCCACACTGCAGCCTGAAGAACCCAAACCCCCACCCAAGCCTGGACCCCCCCGGCTCCTGGCAGCCCCTGCCTTGCTGCAGCGTTTGCATTCTGCTCCTGCATCGCCCCCACCCCTGCCAGCTGCCTTTTCTAACAGAGCAACTTCTGTTTTCCAAAAACAGAAGTTTTCCAAAGCCTTCCACAGCCATGGGAGTCACAGGAACCACTTCCCTAAGTTCAGCTTCACCAGCTTTTGTTTCCTCCTGCTGTTGCTGCGAGCCGTCTGGTGTCTGCAGCTTTCACAAGGGTCCTCCTTCATTCACCTGTGTGCACTGGCTTACTCTTAACCTGATTAAGGTTAAGAATCAATCCCTAACCTGAAATCAATCCTTAATCTGCTTGGCACACTCCATACACTCTCCAGGGAGACCTCAGAGCCTCCTCCAGTGCCTGAAGGGACTCCAAGAGAGCTGGAGAGGGGCTTGGGACAAGGGATGGAGTGGCAGGACAAAGGGGAATGGCTTTAAACTGAGAAAGGGTAGACTTAGATGAGATTATTAGGACAAAACTCTTCCCTGAGAGGGTGGGCAGGCCCTGGCCCAGGGTGCCCAGAACAGCTGGGGCTGCCCCTGGATCCCTGGCAGGGCCCAAGGCCAGGCTGGACACTGGGGCTTGCAGCAGCCTGGGACAGTGAAAAGCGTCCCTGCCCATGGCAGGGGTGGTCCCGGGCTTTGAGGTCCCTGCAGCCCACCCCACTCTCTGATTCTGGCACTGAGCCCAGCCCAGGCCCCAGAGCCCAGCACTCACTGCCACTCCTGCGTGGTAACTCGTGCCACAGGCGATGAGGATCAAACGCCGACACCTCTGGATCTCCTTGATGTGATCCTTCAGCCCGCCCAGGTTCACTGTGAGCCAGACAGAGAGCAAGGTCAGGGTGGCCGGGCAGGAGAAGCTCCCGAGATCACCGGTGCTCCCAGAGCGTTACCATCTCCAACACCCACTGTGCCAAAAACCAAACGGGACCCTGCCAGCAGCCCGTGGAACCTGGAGGCACTCTGACACACACTTCATCTCCCAGCAGCCAGGCTCCCATCTCCCACCCCATCTCCCAGCGCCTCGCTGTAGCCACCGTGAGGAACTGCTGGGTACGGAGCTGGCAGCACTGAGGGGGGTCAAGCTCAATTACCAGTGTAGTCATCAAAGTTGACCCTTCCTCTCATCGTATTAACAACAGATTCTGGCTGCTCAAATATTTCTTTCTGCATGAATGAGCTGAAGTTACCTATGGAGAAAGACAGAAAACAAATCAGAACGTTTTACCTCCCGGTAACTTAACTTTTAAATTACCTCCTGGTAAATGCCATTTTTCCAAGTGTAGGAAAAGCTTGGACCAACCAAAGATTACTAAACAGATACTTCTTTTTCTGCCAAAGCATCAGCTCATGATAAGAGCTTGATTTGGGTTTCTGTAAGGTGGCAGTGAAGGACAGAGCCAGACTGGCAAGTTTGTGAGGGATCAGTCTTGGAAAAAACCACGTGGCTCCAAGCAGGAGGTGAAGTCCTCAGCCCCACAATTCTCCTCAGTAAGGTGTCAACGAAAGGGCAAAGGAAGGGGCAAAGGAAGGGGCAAGTCCCATTACATGCAAGGACGCTTTTCCCCAGGAGGGTGACAGCACCAGCCCAGGCTGTGGGAGCTCTGTCCTCGGAGCTGCCCCAGACTGGAGCGAGCAGAGCCCGTCGCCACCCGGGGCAGGGGTGGCAGCGGGTGACGGCCAGCCCCGGCTGGCAGGAGCAGCCCTCACCCTTCATGATCTGCTGCAGCTCCATCTGCAGGGTCTGCACGGCCCGGCCCGGGTGGTCGCCGGCCGTGCGCTTGACGCGGTGGATGGACAGACGGCCGTCCACCACGGCCGCCACGTCGTCGTCCTCCAGGAAGATCACGCGGTTGGTGTGCTCGATGACAGCGCTGCGGGGACACGGGGGGACGTCACACCCTGCAGCCCCTCCCAGGGACGCCTCAGGGCTCAGCTTTTGTATCTTTCAGAGCCCGTGCTGGTTTGGGGTGCGGTTCTGCGCGTTCGGTGCTACTGAGCTCTCCTCACGGGGCAGGCAGACAAAACAACTCCTTCTCTAGCTTGGGACTGATGCCTTGAGTTTTAGCTTTTACATTTCTTAGATTCTGTGCTGTTTTAGTGTAATTCTGGGGTTTGTATTAGGTGCTACTAAGCTCTCTTACAGGGTAGGCAGACAAAATTTCTTCTCTAGCTCGGAACCAAGGACAAATTTCAGGCCCAGGAGCAAAAACAACAGTGAAGTGAGAAGGAAAAACAAAGAGGATGGAGCTTCATAACCTGAAGCTGTAATTGGACAATTAACTCCAATTTGCTAATGGACCAGAACTTATAAAAGTGTGAGACCCCGTGATCGGGTGTCCATTTTTGTGACCATTTTGGGGTTCACCCTGGGTGTAGCCTGGCCAGGCTCTTGTGCAGCCCACGTGGGTCCATTGAGACCTTTTAATAAATCCCTGCTTTATCCTTTTGCTCTGCCTGGTCTCTGTTCCAGGCCAGCCTCTAGAAGGCATCACCATCACCCCACATGCAGCTCTGGAGTCGGAATTTTGTTACATACAGGTAAAGATATTATAAAAGGCCTTATAAAATATAGTTTAGGCCTCTTACTTCTTCTAGTGCAGCTAAGCAGCTAGGTAAGCTCCCATGAGGAAGAATCTTGAGAATGAAAAGTCAGCCTAACAAGTTCTTCTTGTGAGGAAAATAAGTGTGCACCTGCAATAACAAAAGATCTGTCCCATGAGAATCCACAAAGAAAATATGTAAACTCCTTGTAAACACCTGTAAGCCAGGGAGAGCTTTGTCCCCTGTTAACACACCCGAGGTCTGCTCAGCAGCACTCCCTGGAGTGTCACTGGGAAGCTCTAAACCCGGAACACATCAGGGTGTCCTGAGAGTCCCCACAATTCTCTGATGGAAAGAGCTGCAGAAGTAAACCACAGCAGCATTTTTACATTCCTGCAGATTTCTCCTGAACCAGAGAATCCCAAAAACTCTGCTAAGGCTGCTGCCGAGCTGCTCTCTCCTCACTCCTCTGTGATTACAATATCCCACCTTTGAGGATGAAGGAATTGCACGTGTGCAGAGATCCCTGGAGAATCAACACAATTCTCCTCATAATTAGAATCTGTCCTGCTAATTTAGGTCAGTACTCTCTCAGGTTTCCTACCACTGGGAAATCTTACCAACAGGCGAGCCTGAAGAATGGCAACACTCTATTCCAGGGCCAGTGTTCATTGCTTTAACAGCAGCTCTGCTTTGGTTAGTATTTGTGAAGTAATGGCCACGTGCACACAATTTACTTTATCCACCAAGAACCCACAGCCTCCCCACCTCCTGTTCAAGAGAGCTTTAAACAGGATATTTCCACATACACCAGAGATGCTGGAAAGCCCTACCTGGCATCAGAGGCAAAGTAATATTCCACAGCTTTCTCCTCCACGGGGAAGAGGCAGGTGGTGCTGTCCACTCGGGACAGGTTGCAGCTTCCCTTCTTGTCTTTCCCTAGGACAGAGCAGGGTCAGGGGCTGCCCGGGTGGCACACCTGGGCACAGGTGACACCCAGCAGAGGCCCCAAGGCACGGTACCAACATGAAGCACTATTTTCACGCCTGCAGGTGGGCACAGCAAAGGGAACAGCAGCACTTGTGCTGCTGTGCCCACCCTCAGGTCGCCTGCAAGAGTTTTATTGCTTTTTAGTAAGTCTGCAGGTGTATTACTAGTGCAGTTTGAAGTTTAGACAAAAGCATCAGGAAAAAATCCAAATTAATGTTTTGTGTGGCTCCACTGGCAGAGAATTCAAGGTGCTTTGTGAGCAGCCACATTTCCCCACTAAACCTGCCCTGTTGATCATTTAAGCTTCTCCCATGTTCCTCTCTGCTGAGACTCTCCTGAGCCCCCAGAAAAGGAGCAGCATTGCTCTTTCTTTGTTCTTCTCAGCACTGGGGAAGTTTTTTCAGAGCTGCCACCTGCGTGCCCACCCTGCTCCCCTGAGCACCACAGGTGGAACCCAAACTTATTTCTGTCTGGCTGAGCTCACTGGTCAGACACAGCCCAGGAAATCCAGGATTAAGAGCTCGGCATTGTTCCTGCACTACCAAACACCTCATCCTGATCAGAAAATCAGAGCTGTGCCGTTGCCAGGGAGGTGTCCAGGCGTGCTGGAGGCCACAGGACTGAGAAAATCCTTCCTTTGGAAAAATCTGTCCTAAAAGTTCAGCGTTTCACCAAGGATCCCTTCTGGGGTACTCTGGCAATTCCCAACCCTGCCTCATCCTCCTCCTCCCCCTCCAAAATGCCTCAGTGGTGAAGCTCATCAGGGATGCAGATGAGGCACCCAACACCTACTGCTCAGCACCAGCCTCGAGCAAAATTATTTGCCAGTCATTGTGCAGGGTATGGGGAGGCTGGGGGTGGATTAATCAGTTCATGTCCAAAAATGGGACTATTGCTGAAGAACAGTAACACTGAAGTTACACCATTCTGTATTTATTCCATAATCCTGATGTTGTTTCACCTACTAGACAGTGATCTGATTCAGTGATGCAAGTCGAGCTCCTGGTGTTCTGACTTGCACTTCTGCAGATGAAAATGCAAAGCAAAAATACTGCTTTCATGTTGATACCCAGTGAAAAATCACTCAGCCAGGGATTCAAAACCTTCCAGTTCAGTTATCAAGTCAGGGAATGAGGAAAACAATGCCTTTGTTGCTGAGGTGAGACAGGACAGACTGATTTGGTGTTGAGAAGGAACAGAGCAGAGCTGTTAGTGGCCACTCCCCCACAGAAGCACCCAGCCCTGATCAGAGCATGCAAATCTGGTTTCTCAAAACAGAGCATTTCCCTGCATTGGCTTCATTATGTTGCATTGCTTTCCTGCAGTACAGACTCTGCAGACCAGTACAGACCCTACCAGGTCCTCCCCCTCACAGGAAAGGGCTCTCCTGCTGCAGATGGGAGCTGGGTTCACCCCATCATGTGACGGGCTGGCCTTTAAAGCACTTCAAGTGAGTAACAGATGGTTCCCCCGATAAATGAACAGGGGCAGGAAGTCCCAGCCTCAGGCCGACCTTAGAGCTGCCAGCAGAGGCTGCACCATGGCCACACCATGCTCAGGGGGAGGACACAGCTCTGACAACCAAACTGCAGAAGGAATCCTGGGCAGTGCCAGCATTAGGATTGGTAGCAGCCTCCTGCTTTAGTGGGGTTCATTTTTAAGGTAATTCACTGTTTCCTTCTGCAGCCAGAGCTGCCGGAACACTCAGAACAACATGCACTGTCATCAGTTTTTCCACATATGCTGAGCATTATGTCCCAATATTTGAAATGGGAGGGGTGGATTTTCCTGTGTGCTGCTCGTGGTGTTTCTGATCAAGAAGGAATTTTGATTCTCCCACGTGTTTCACTACACTACACGGAAAGCAATAACCACATATTAAAAAGACAATGCATCTTGGCCCCGTTTATGATTCCTTTTCTAAGGAACTGGAGGATTTGTCAGAAATTTCAAGTGTTAGCTTTTCTCTGGTAGGCACCTTCCTCCATTTTTATGGATATTCCATCAAAAGAATGATCCATAGATTGTACGGCTGGAAGTGCAATTGGAAAAAAAACAAAAACACAAAACCAAACTTGAGATAATCAGTAAAAAAAATACAGTGTTACATAAATACATTAATAATACTGCTAATCATCCAATCAAAAGGCAAAGCTGCTGGGACTGGTTCCTGCAGCAGGGGATCAGCAGCAACTGTTAGGAAGCAGCAGGACAGGACAGCAATTCCTTGGATCCCTGCACTGCTCAGAACACAAGCCCAGATCCCAGGGACTGAACAGGCTCAGACCCCTCTAACAACACTGAATTACAGAGCAATTCCTAGCCACTTCTCATTTCCAAGGGTGTCTGTGGTGGTGGAACACGTGTGAGAGCAGGATGGACAGACAACATGAACAGACATTGTCCCGTCAAGGGTGACAGCTTCTGCAAAGGACGTGGGGTGGCAGGGGCAAGGCCTGTGACAGTGCCAAGCCCCAGCCTGCACAGCTCCCTCATCTTTCTTCTTGAAAACCACCACGAATGCCAACGTGCCACATGCAGAATAGAGACTTCAGTTTAACTGTACTGCCCAATTTCTTACACTGAGCTATTCCAACACCCCCGGCAGTGTCCGAGGCCAGGCTGGGCACTGGGGCTTGGAGCAGCCTGGGACAGTGGGAGGTGACCCTGGCCACGGCAGGGGGGCCGGAACAAGATGGGCTTTAAGGTCCCTTCCATCCCAAACCGTTCCACGACTATATTTCACTCTATTCTACTACACTCAGATGCATTTTCCTTGCAGTAACTGGACGTTAAAGCTTTGACTACAACACCAGAGGCCAGCTTGAGGTATATGGTGGGCAGGACGCCTGGCTGAAGACTTGCTTTTGAAAGAAAGCCTCTCTAACAACGGCCTCGTGCCCTGTTTCCCGCTGCGAGCTGCCCTGCAGAGCACACAGCTGTGTGCTGCCCAGGGGAGCTGCCCCACTCACCTGTGCGGTACAGGATGGGGATGTGGTCGGTGGAGAGCTTGTGCTCGCTGCGCACGCCGATGAGCAGGGGGCTGCCTCGCCTGCAGGGACACAGGGACAGCCTCAGCCCCCGGGGACCCCCCACGCCCCACCCAGGGGTGCTGCCCACCCCCTGCAGCAGCTCAGCTGCGCCAGGGCACAGCCGCAGCGGCAGCTGCTGCAAACACGGAGAGAAGCGCGGGATGGGGAAGGCGCGGGGAGCCTGCCTGAGGGCGAGACAAACTCCCCCAGAGCCACTGCACACCTGAACCAGGGGCTGCTCCTCTCTCTGCACACCTACAGACAGGTTCTGGCACTGAAGCTCAACCCCGGGGAAACCACCCCAGCTGATGCTGGTGTTTAAAGGTGGGATAGAAAACCTGAACTCGAGGCTGGCCCAAACTCGGGGCCGAGCGGAGGATTTGTCCAGGTGCTGCCACAAGGGCAAGCACAAAGGAAAAGGTAAAATCATTCTCCTTCCAAATCATAACCAGAGGATACCAAAAGGACGCTGTTTCAGACCAGGTGTGGTACAGCTGGTCAGTAAGAAATTTCCAAAATGTTTCTGGGAACTTTCTGTTATGCTAGATGAAAAACAAGAAAAAGGAAATTAAAAACAACAACCACCCTCTCCCGAGCACATAGTGTGATGAGAACAATATCTACTCTGTCTTCTAACGTGGGGGTACAAACACAAGTGACAGACGGGGTGCAAGGATGCTCCTTCCCATGACAACACTCACCTGGTACCGACTGCCTGCCCAGGGTAATGAACACTCTTGAACACAAGGGCAAAAGCACCTTCCTGCAAAAAGAGAAACAAACTCTTTATCCTTCAGCTGAGGCCTGGGCACTGTCCCAGTGTTCCCAGCACAAGAACTGCTCCTGTGTTTCTGTGGACACAGAAGAGGATTCACAGACGTTTCCAGAACCGCCTGTAGCTCCAGCCCCCTGCTCCTTGAAGGATGTCCCTCCCCAGAGCCTGGGCAGAGCATCCCCAACCACAGAACGAGTCTCCTGAACCCCCTGAGAGACACTCAGACTGCCCTGGTTACCCAAGTGGCTTCTGCTTTAGCTCAGGGTGCAGTGAGGGGAGCTACAGAGGCAAAGATCTGCTAAAAGATGCACCAAAACTTGAGGGTGTGAGCTCAGGCCACAGCCTGCCAGCAACATGAGCTCCTGGCAGGTAAACCAGTGAAAACTCAGCTGAAGCAGGTGCTGTGGGGTGAGGTGTGAGCTGGGGTGGATCCTGCTCCTGCACACAACCGGGCAGCGGAGGCAGAGCAGCTCCCACCAGGGGTCAGCAGCAATCCCGGCTGGAGCTTTGGGAAGGACTGGAAGCAGCACAGCCTCTCCCAGGCCGGCTCCATCCCCGCTCCCACCACCCAGCCGGGGGCTGGCCGCCTCCAGGTGCCCAGGGACAGAGACACCTCCCAGATGAACGCTGACAAATGCTCAGGAAAACCCGACGTACACCTGAGATGAACAGGCCGAGGCAGGAGAGTGCCCAGAGTGCCCCAGAGCACCTGCAGCAGTGGCACAGCCAGGCTGGGGGGCTGTTTTGGGGGTGTCCCCGTGCCCACCCCTCCGTGCCCCCAGCATTACCAGCTGCTGGATGACCCTCTCCACCAGCGTGGAGAAGCTGATGTCGTCGCTGTCGCGGTTGTCGTACATGTACTTGACCAGCTTGACGATGCTCTCCGTGTCCGTCTCCGACTCGAAGTCGTAGCCCTTGCTCTCCTGCAGGCACAGCCCTCTGTGTGGGTGAGCAGCCCCCTGCCTCCCCTTCCTCCTTTTCCTTCCTTCCCATTCTTTGTTTTTACTACTCCCTTTCCTTCACCTTGCCTTTAACTTTTTCCTCCCTCTTTCTCATGCTTTTCCTTTTCTTTGCTCCTGCCTTCCTCCCTCATCTTTCCTTTTCTGTTCTTTCCTTTTTCCTGCTCTTCTTTTTCTTTCCCACCTATCCTCCTTTCCCCCTTCCATAATGCAGTTGCTCTTACTCTTTTCTCCCTCTTTTTATCCCATCCCTCGCTCTGCTTTTCCTCTTCCTTCTACCTTCCTGCCTTTCCTTTTTCCTTCTTTTCCTCCTCTTCACACACTTTCCTTCCATCCTTGCTGCCTTTTAAATTGCAAGAGTATGAGGAGAGGGCAGCGAGTGTGAGTGTGAGTGGAGGAGCGTGAGAGTAAAGGAGTGAGCGTGAGAATGTGGGGGGAGAGTCGGGGTGGGAGGGACACAGGGAGAGGGTTTGAGTGGGAAAGTCTCAGTGGGAGAATGAGTGGGGGATGAGGAGGGACTGGGAGTTGGGGGGCGTGAGCAGGGTGGTGAGTGTGAATGTCAGAATGGGAGTGGGGGAAAGTGGGGAGTGGGAGGCAATGGGGGACGTAAATGGGAGTCTGTGAGTGTCAGGGAAGGAGTGTGAGTGCAAATATGGGTGGGAGTGCAAAAATATGAGAGGGGGATCATGAATGGAGGTGAGAGGAAATGTGAGCGGGGGAATCACTGTGAGAGATGAGTGAGGAGTGAGTGGAGCAACGTGAGCGAAGGAACGGGCGAGTGGGGAATGCAAATGGGAAAGTGAGAGCGAGAATACAAGAGGGGGAGTGAGCTGGGAAGTGTGTGAGAGCAAAGGGGAGTGGGAAAGGAGGGAGGGTCTCACCCCCAGGGGTCACTCACCAGGAATTTCTGCAGGTCCTTGTAGTTGGTGATGATGCCGTTGTGGATGACAATGAACTCTGGGGACAGAGGGAAGGCCCTGCTCAGCCCCAGCCTGGCGGCAGAGCCCACTCCTGTCACTGTGGGACAGCCCTCAGCAGAACAAAGCACATTTCACCTCCTGGTGCCCCCCCGGCGTGGCTGGGAATGGGGGGATAACAGTGACCTGGGTAGTACCAGGGCCACCCCGACCCTGCAGAGCCTCTGGGGGCACCTGAGCCCTTGGCCTTGGAGCACTGCTGTCCCCTGTGACAGCTCCAGGCACACCAACCCCCTCCCCAAAGCCGGGATTGGGGGGGGGGATAAGTTTACGAAATTCCCTTCCAAAGAACGGCCACGAAAATTCTCACCGTCCCATTCCCTTCTGCCCTCCCCTCCTTGCTCTGTGCCAACCCCAGCCCCCCCAGGACCCCTCCCCACAGCTGGAACCGGGTCCAGCCCTGCAGCCTCACCGCCGTGCAGCCACCCCTGCCAGGCCAGGGAGGGGCAGCAGCCCAGGGGCAGCAGCTCTGGGGCAGCAGCCCTGGCACTGACCGTTGTTCTTGTCCGAGCGCTGCGGGTGGCTGTTGACGGGCTTGGGCTCGCCGTGCGTGGCCCAGCGCGTGTGGGCGATGCCCAGGTGGACGTCAAACTCGATGTCCAGGTCCATGTCCTGTTGCTCTGCAGCAGAAATTTTAGCCCTGAGGGGCTGTCCGTAGCCAGGGGTCTCACCAGGCCTCGGGGACTACAGGACAGCAACGCTGGCAGGGCCAGAAAGTCCCACAGGATGCAGAATCACGGAGTTGTCAAGGTTAAAAAAGAACTTCAGGATCACCAAAGGCCGACCAAAACCTCCGGGGGTTTCAGGGCAGGGCAGATGCACACAGAAAGCAGCCCTGCATACCCTGGGCTGTCCCTCAGGGGTGCTCCTTGCCATCCTGTCCCCCGTGGCTGAGCCAGCCCTGCACACCACCACGGTTATTCAGGCATCCCTAACCCCTGTCTCTCCAAAGTCTACCATGAGCATGAATATTTCTTTGGAAAAAAAATACTCCTCTTACTCCACAAGTGTTTCCACAGTCTCTTTATAACTCTGTATCCTGACATTTTCTTGAGTAGGCAAATCTCCCTTCAGGAATCCTCTGTCCATCTCCTGTTTCTGTGCCACACCTCGTCTGGGCTTTCTGGCTCCTGGTTTCCACTAAGATTAGACTGACCCACCTCCCTCTGGGACACTCAGCACTCTGAACATCAGGCAAACACAAGGATGGGTTAAAAAGACTTGAATTACACCAACACAGCAGCTCCTGCATGTGAAGCTGAGATCCTGACTGCTCTGAAAAGCATCTCCCACCCTCAGCCTGCACTCCGCTCCCAACAACTCTCTGTATCTTTGCACTGAGCTCAGACTTAGGAAATCAAGGTTTAAATAAAGGGAACAGAAAGAGGCAGAAAGAGAGGCAGGAGCCCTGGGTGTCTGCAGTCCCACCAGAGTGCCAGTGACACACACCAGCGCCCTCCTGAAGCCACTGCAGAGCCCAGGCGGCTCCAACCGGGACAAGCCTTGCATGGGAACATTTGAAACCAACTGGGGAGGTTCCTACAGCATTTCTCCTTCTGCCCAAGCCCTAGGTCTTGATAATTATCTCCTGCTAATTCCTCTATCCCCAGTTCAAAGAGTTTTTTAGTTGTTTGCTTTGGAGTTTTTCCTGTCTGTTTTCCACGATGTATTTCAGGCCCGTTTCACTTCAGTAGGATGCAACTCATTCGTCTCGGAAAAATCAGGATTTCTCTGTAACTTCACACCAACAACCCCAGGATCACCAGGCTCTTCACAGATCACCCCTGAGCTCTAACACCTGTGGCTCTTCACACACAAGTCACTTGGAAATTCGTGTTTGTGGGTAAAACAGGTGACACTCAAAACACAAACGAGGTGAGAGGAGGAAAATGAGATACCTACTGTGAACCTCTTCATCCAGAGCCTTCACCTTCCCCGTCTGCTTGATAATGTGGATTTTGCAAGCATTGGCTTCCCAGTCTTTGTCATTTCCACCATCCAGTCCCACACCTAAACCCCACCGTGGAACATGGAGAAAGAGGATCAAATGCAGAAGTTAGTACAGTGTTTTATGTAAAAGAATTCTGCCCTTTCTGATTCTTCCTGAGCCCTTTCTCCAAAAGCTGGCCTGCCACATAAAGGCAATAAACCCCTTAGATTAGAACTAAGTTCTCCCTTTGTCAGTATTTTTAAAGCCTTAGGGGAAAAAAAAACAAACCCAAACATAAGGAATGCTTATAGAAGTCTGTATATTGAAGTTAATCCAAACCTCTGACCACAGGCACATCCAGTTTGTGTTCCAGCTTTCTTCAAAAGCAGAAGGTGATAGAAACCATCCACAATCACAGGAAAAGCACCACTTAAAGCCCAAATTCCCAAAAGAGCTCAGAGAGAGGCACCTGCAGAGTCATAGCCCCGGTACTCCAGGCGCTGCAGCCCCCTGATGAGGGTCTCCAGGATCTCCCGCCTCGTCCGGGGAACATGGTAGTTCAGGTAAGCAAAGATGCCTGTGTGGGGAAGAGAGATCATCTCACACCAAAACCACAGCTCTGTGTGAGCCCCAGGTCCCCTCTGCAGCAGCCTCGGGGCTTCAGGGAGCTCCTGCTGCACTCCCAGGGATGCCTTGAGTTTCAGCTTTTGTATTTTTCACATTCTGGGATGTTTCAGTGTGTAGTTCTGGGTTTCATATTAACTGTTGGTGAACTCTCTTCACAGAGCAGGCAGACAAAGCAATTCCTTCTCTAGCTCAGGACCAAGGACAAATCTCAGGCCCAGGAACAAAAACAACGGTGAAGTGAGAAGGAAAAACAAAGAGGATGGAGCTTCATAACCTGAAGCTGTAATTGGACAATTAACTCCAATTTGCTAATGAACCAGAACTTATAAAAATGTGGGACCCCGTGATCGGGTGTCCATTTTTGTGACCATTTTGGGGTTCACCCTGGGTGTAGCCTGGCCAGGCTCTTGTGCAGCCCACGTGGGTCCATTGAGACCTTTTAATAAATCCCTGCTTTATCCTTTTGCTCTGCCTGGTCTCTGTTCCAGGCCAGCATCACCAGCTCTGCCTGCCCCAACCAAGGCTCAACAGAGACACCTCTGACAGTCACGAGATCAAAACTACCCAAAACCACTGAAAGCAACTGGAATTCCTGCCTGGCAGCCTCAGAAAACAGAGCCCCCCTGTCTGGAACACACTGACACACCTCAGCACTCGACATCAACGCAGTTCAGAATTAGAATTCTTAAATGCACTTCACAGCATAATGAAACATTTCAGCTACTAACCTGACACAGGACTTTGCATGTGTGGACTGGAAAGACCAATTCAAAGCATGTCAGCTTTCCAGGCAACTCCTGAATCACATTAAGACCCATAGCAATAAGTTCTCTATGCATTTCTCTCAAGTGAAATACTTTGAACAATATAATCTAGAATATAAAACATTTCCTCTCCTGCAGGTTTGCCTTTAACACCTTACCCGGGGAACCACCAGAACAGGCATTCAGCTGCTCCTGACACTCAACTCTCTCACAAAGCTGATTTTTAACACTCAAGCACAAATTCTAGGCCTTCTTAACACCAGCTACATAAAGAATTCCCTATAAAGGGTTGGTAATTTTAACAGAATAACATTTTCAACAAATTGACATTAGTGATTTCTAAAGCTGATGGTCACAATGCTTTTTCTGAGAACTTTATTTTCCCAGTGAACTTTTTTGGAGCTCAGGTTCCCTAATTTCATGGCACGTTCACAGGCAAATTAAATGAATCACCCCTTCCAGGCAAATGATTGAGATACAGGGAGGAATTGCTTCCTGTAATCCTTTTCCTGCAAAAGTAGAAAAGCCTTCAGGCTGGGTTTATTTCCAAATTCCTTTTCCTATTACTGTTAACTCATTTCCATAGCCCTTGTTATCAGAACATCCACCTGGCAATTCCAAGGAATCCTTTATCCCAGAATTGCAGCTCAGCCCCTCTGGAGGAGCTCCTGCTGCTGCTGCCAGTCCCTGTGTCCCAAAACATCCCTTTCTCTGCCCAGCCTGAGGAGCACGAGGTCAGGCCCAAGCTCGCTGTTACTGTCATGTCTGGGAGCTGCTCAGGGGAGAGCTGACACTCAATTCATCACCTCCAGGCTGGGAATAAAGCAGAGCAGAAGAACATCCACTCCGTGGGGCTCCACCGGACGCTGCTCTCGCTGCCCACGCACACAGCTCCCTGTCCAGCTAAAAGGGGCAGGATTTCTCCAGAGCAGCAATTCCAGGGACTCGCTCTGGGCCACAGCCACTGCTCCATGCTCCACTCCAAGGCAGACAGCAGGTACAGCCAGCTGGAACAGACGTGCAAGGGCTCCATGTCCCCATGGGCTGACGTCCACATTAACCCCAGAATGAGAAACTCCAGACTTTCCTAAGCCCGTTTTTATCTTCAGTAATCACTACTCAACCAAGACCTGAATTCTACACTCCAAGACCTAAATTCTACAATCCCATTTTGTCACTAAAACCAGTCATGGCATGTGACAGGTTTACTGATTTACAGAAGGGTCTGTGGAGCCTGGCTACCTTGACAAACCTGTTTCCTGAACTGTTTCATTGAACTGGTTTGGTGCACTCGGACCAAAGCACACCCAACTCACACCTGGCCAGGTGTTCAAACTGCAAGTGCCTACCACAGAACCAAGGAGAAACCCTATTTTTCACTAACACTGCCAGAAACAACCCCCCAGCACATCTGAAAGGTATCCACAGCAGGCACCAAGGCCCTGGACTGAGGCTCCTTTCCTTGACCTGCCCTGCAGCACAAGCCATCAGATCATGGGATTTCATAAGGTCACAAACCTGAACATCAGGCTGAAAACACTGCATTGTTAATTCCAGCCTGGAAGCTTTCCTTTCAGAGTCACAGACTGATGTATCTGAGAATTCGGGTAACAACAGCAGCGCTGTCACATTTATCTCTTTTAAAACTCAACAACTACCTTCCTGTGTGAAGTGAACTGGATAAAACCCTGAACGCGGATGGGCACCCACCAAGCAGCGTGGCAGGACAAAGCCGTTTTTATCCATCCCCCACTCACAGCTCCAAGACAAACGCTGTGCCTGAGGGCTGGAACACCACACCAGGCTCTGCAGCTGCCTGGGGAATCAGGGCCCTCTGCTCCAGCCAAACCAGCAGCCCTCCGGCGAGGAGAGGCAAACTCGCCCCAGGATACATCCCCGACCCCCGAGCAGCGCCCAGCAACAGAGACAACAGCCCCGCATGCTTTTCTCACTCTTTCCATAAAACGCTTCGCTGTCCAAGAAGAACTCCACCTGTATCAAAAAGGGGAGGAACGCCTTAAATCCCGAACACAACTGAGGAACTGCCTGGTGTTTTCAGGGCTTAGCACGGTAGGAAAGACAAAGAGCAGAATGTTAATATTGCACATTTCAAATAAGGCAAGCACGAGACACCAAAACCATCCCTATTCTTGCAGCAAGCTATTTATAATAATAATTATCCTTCCTATTCTTAGCTTTGCTCCACTTTGTACTTTCAACACGAATTAACACGGTGTTAAATGTGAGCTGAGGTATGAGTCTCTGGCTGATTGTCCCCAGCTTGACAGCTTCAAGGCAATGCCGGCTCCATCCCACAAAAACAATGAGAGAAATGGCAACTTGCACATCAAGTGTAAAACCCACAGTCTCGCTGAGAGCATAGTTTTGTACACAAAGATACGGGAAAAAGAAAAAAAAAAAAACAAACAAAAAAACCCAGCAGGCAGTGTGGAAAGAAAATAGGAAAACCCAACAGATCGCTGTTGCATAAATTTCCACGGAAAAACATGAAGACGACGGGACAGGAAGAGGAAGGATAAATGCCATTCCTGTGTGAAAGGATGGGGCAGGGTGGCTGTACTGCCACGGGAAGCGGAGTGCAAGGCACGGCGGCGAGACGGGAACCAGAACCAGCCCCGGCCCGGGCTCACCCGGGGCACGGCCGGGCCAGGCCGGACCCACGGCCCCGCTGTCCCCAGCCCACACCGAGCCAACCCGGACCGTCCTACGGAAAACAAATTACCGGGACCTGCAACGCCCAAAAGCCACCACCACGGCCGGCACCCGGAGCGGGAGCGGCGACTCCGACAGGACCGGAGCCGCCGGAGCGCCCCTTCCCTCCGGTCCCCGCCGCGCACCGGGGCTCCCGCGCCAGCCCCGGGCAGCTCCCGGGGCTTTCGGGAGCCGCAGCGGGATTCCCGGGAGCCCCCGGCACAGCCCGGGGCACCGGCCCTTTGTCCGCCGCCGCCGCATCCCCCGCGCTGTGGCGGCAATCGGNGGCCGCGTCCGCCGCGGGGCCGGGCGGGCAGAGCGGGGGACGGGCTTCGGGCGGCGGAAACACGCCCGTGACACGGGGACGGGCCCGTTCCCCGAGCGCCCCGGTGGTTCCCAGCCCCCCGGACCCGGGGGATGCCCGGTCCCAGACCCTCCCCGATAATTCCCGGACACGGGGGATGCCTGTTCCCAGCCCCTTCCCGGGAATCCCCAGGCCGGGGGATGCCCGGTCCCAGACCCTTCCCTGGAACTCCCAGCCCCGGGAAGCAGAGGAGAGATGCTCCCCCCCGGCAATTCCCGGTGACGCCAGGCAGGAGCAGCTCCCACGGGATCATCCCCGGGCCTTTCCGCAGCGCTCAGCGCCCGGAGATCACCGGGCGAGGAACGCGAGCCCGAGGCTGCTCCGGGCTAGGGCAGAGGACAAGCGGCCCCGTCCGGCTCCCCGTGACACGGGCTGCATCCTGCCCCAGCCCTGCCCTGTGGCTCCTCGCTCCGGCTGCTCTATGACAGCACCCATTCAAAGCAAGAGAAAGAAACCATTAAGATGAATCCGCACTGCAAACCGGGCCAGGCGTAACTGACCAAGGCGTGACATCCGTGCAGCTGGAGAGCTCAGTGATGCTCTCTGTCCGCAGCCAACCCTGCCTGGAAACTTACAGGCTACAAAAGAGAGCAATGCCTTAAGAAAAATGCCATTCATTCAACTTTATATTACAAAAGAAAGTAAAAGAAAACGTGGTAATTTCACACTGCTTTCCAGATCCTGAGAGGGTAATTCAAACAACCGTGGGTTATTTCTGAAAGCTGAAGAAATGTTTAGCTAAAATATTTATTTTCAAGTTTCTACCAAGTAATAGGTAGTTTATGGTTACCACATGCTGATGTGGTGCTATAGAGGAGATTCTCCAGCAACTGAACTGATCCTGTTTAGGGACTCAGTGGAATAATTACACTGGCAAGGCATGAAAGAGGGGAACACACCAGAGGCTGTCATAAGGCAAATGAGGACCACAAACTCAGCTCCATGGTGGCACCACAAAGAAGGAACAGAAATCCTGGTCACAAAGCCATCTGCTAAAGCCAGGCACCAGGAAGAAATCATTCCTACACACAAGAGTAAACACAGCTCCTTGCAAAGCCCATTTATGTATTTCAGAACAGCAAATCCTTCTGTCCCACGGTGTGCAGGACTGGAAGGAGCCCTGCTCTGCCACGTCCCCCTGCAGAGGCTGCCAGGTACAAGGCAGGAGAGCAAACAGGATGTGAGGAGCAAACACAAACACAGTCCCTCCGTGCCTCCCTCTGGCACCCTGCACGGCAATCCGTGCCTCCAGCACTGCACTTCCTCCCCATGCTGCAGAGTTACACTGAGAAATCAGCTGCTGCATGTCCAAACAGAACTCTAATGGTGGCTGAACGATTGTACTGCTAAATGAGCTAATTGGACTACTTACTGAAGCTGATAAGGATCACTCTTTTCTACCATTTACTTCAGAATATATTATTTTTATAACAAACATTTTCTGTCTCTGTTGCTATGGTTTGCACAGTGGTAATGAGCAAGGAGCCATTTCCACGAGCCATGGCAGTGTTACACCCTCCAAAATGAACAGCTCATGTTATAGGCTATCCTTCACACACAAAAATCTGATAGGAATCAGCAGCTTTTTACCAAGACTTGATAAAATTAACATTCCTGAAGCTCCCACTTACAGAGTAAGGGCAGAGAGTCCTGTCAGTCCCACAAGTTGGGGGAATAAACATTCAATATTGCTATTGCACAAAAAAGCCAAGGAACTTCTGCCTTCTCTTTTTTTCAGTACTGAAGTTTCTGTATGAAAAAACAATAAAGAAAAGCATCACTGTTTTCTGAGCCCACCATTCCTTTCTAAAGACATAGCACAAACCAGAGCAAAAGAATTTTTTCCTAACACAGGGCATTTAATAAATTACTGGATGAACTGCTTGAACTGATGGTACATTCTCACAGTAAGTACAACTATTTTTCTGACAAGGCAGATTTGGTTGTTCCTCAGCACAAAGACAGTTTACACACACCAGGAGCTAAATGTTTATTTGGCCACAGATGACGAAGCTCAAGTAGAATTTGCTTCTTTCTCCACGTCATCATCGTCGTCAACAACCTGAAATCAAATCCAGAAGTAGTTTAGATAAACAGTTTAAGCTCTCAGTCCTGCAGGATTTATTACAATAAATCCCTGCTGGGCCCAAGGAGAACAGCAGTTATTCCACACTGCTGAACAACAGGCTCAGGAAGAAGGTAAGAAAAACTGGCAATCCAAAATGCCAGGGGGAAATGAGCTTTAATTATAGGAGCTGGTCGAGTTACCACAAAGGCCACGAAAACAATCGCTCCAGAGATCAGGTATTTCATGAGAAAGCCAAAGAATCTGCATTTCAGGGGACGAAGCTCGCTGCTTTTTATCATATCAAGTCACCAAAGCACAAAGGTATCAGCAAACAAGCGTGTCCAGCTCTGGGCTCCTGGGCAGAGGAGGGGGTGGCACACTGGGGGGAGCCCAGCGAGGGTCACCTGCCTCCCCTGCCCCAGGGCTGCTGCTCAGGCCAGCCTGGCACCCACAGCAGCCAGGGCTGCTCCCCAGCCAGGCAGCCCCAGCCCAAGGGCTGCTACAGGACCCTGCAGAGCTCTCCGTGTTTGCCAAGAGACAGCTGCTGACTTGGAAACCCTGCACCTATACATCCCTGGTTTCCCTAAGTGCCAGCCTGCTCCCGCTGGAAGGGGGCAAAAGGGAAGAGGGACAAAAGGGTCTCCTTCTCCACTGGAAAGAAAACCTCTGTGACCTCTCCCCAACCCACCTGTTCAACGCCTTCCACCTCAGGGATGTAGAACTGGAGCATGTTCTGTATCCCGTTCTTGAGGGTGATGATGGAGCTGGGGCAGCTGGTGCACGAGCCCTGCAGCTTCAGCTGCACAATCCCATCCTCAAAGCCTTTGTAAATAACATCACCACCATCTTCTTGCACTGTGGGCCTGAGGGAACACAATATTCAACTTAAAGCTCGTCGAGCTGAAACATGGATCCTTCCAGAAACCCCCAGTAAAGCAGTATTTAATACTCACAAAAACTGTCATGATAGAGGGATTTAGTCACTATTTCACTACAGCCACAGCTCCTGCTGCGCCGGGCTATCTGACACAGAAACCTTTTCTGGAGGACAGCAGGCAAAACGCTTTTGCTGTGAGTGCAGCGGTGTGCGAGGGAATCACTGAAACTCGAGGGCAGGGTGCGGCCAGAGCAGAGCCCAGGCTGCGCAGACACCCTGGCTGGCCGGGAGGCTGCCCAGGGCAGCCACCCCTCAGCCGCCGCCGTCCGGCACGGGCGTGTCCCCCGCAGGGCGCAGCGCAGCTGGCACCTGCGATAAGAGAGCCCCGCTTCCCTAAGTAAATACGCGGTTCTCCGCAATTCACGCAGGACACAAAGCAGCTCCAGCTACAAACGCCTGATCCTGCTCGGCGGGGAGGAACCAGCTCCTGGTAAGTGGCACCCCAGTGCCACGAGCGTTTCTGCAGCCTGCTCTCCCTCTGCCAGCCACAAATGCCCAGCATTGTAGCTCTGTCCCCATAGCAACATTTTTCCAGACCAAGTTAAAACCATCAAGTTACTCTAACAGAAGCTCTTTATACTGATTTCCAAAATAACTCTGAGAACTACAGTCCTCACAGAAAAATCTGTGAACCTGACACATTTATAAACTCACCACAGCAAATTATTTCCATTCCAGAAAGCCAAAGGTCATGAATTAAAATTCCATTTTTCTTACTTGAATTAACTTTTTGACACACTACACCTTTCAGATGTACATTCCCTCCATCCTGCACCTTCTGACAACTTCTCTGCATTTAATTTTGATTTTCTGGACAATAAATGCTCTATGTGTAGCCTGGTTGATGGATAACTTCTGAGAATACCCTGCTATAAAATGAAGGAAGATACATCACTGCTGATATTCTCATGAACAGCTTCTTGGTGCACTGATGGGTACAGGGGGAGGAAATTAAAAAATGAAAAGGTGGGAAAACCAGAATTTTGGGCAGAAATTCCATGCCTGTTACAAAAGGTCCCTGGGAAATCAAGGACTGATACACCCCAGGGAGTTTAAAAACCAGGTACCCAGCAGGAGCATGAACGCTACTGTCAGAGCTCTATCCAACATTGTACTTGGCTTCTGACAAGCCAAGGTATTTGTATTAGGTGGTTTCAACACCTAATACAAATGTTTGGGAAAGATGTTCCAGCTTATTTCTACTTTCCTTGCTTTTTCAGGAAAATTAACCAGCACCATGAGTCTGCTCTGAGATAAACAAATTTTTAAATTACGTGTTATTGCTTTAAATGCACCATTTAAAAAAAAAAAATAAATAAAAAAAAGGTAAAGTTTCTGGTTCCTGCAGCTTGTGAGCTGGGGAAGGTGTCACCATCAGATACCACAAACACATCGGACATCTTCCCCTGCAACTCAAATGTCAAGTTGCTTATTGCTTTCAGCTCTCATTGGAAGGCAATTAATGAGCAGAAAAATGCTCTCCAGGTAAACACCACGATCCACAGCCACTCTTGAGGCTTCATTAGTTACCTCCAGTTTCTAAATTCAAGCTGTGTTAAAGCACCAATAAAATCACAACAGACTGCAGGGCCAAAATCTGTTGAGGGCCAGGATTTTCAACTAGGAAATCTTCCTTTGGAGCATAAACTACAATACTTGGAAGGAAAGGACAAGAACAATGGCGACTGCCATTAATACAGAGAGAGAAAAAGGCATCTGTAAAAGCAAAGCCTGAGCTGTTTCCAGCCCTCAAAGCAGCCAGGCTAAAGCCATGGAGCTGTCCAAGGCACTGTGGAGGGCGAGCCCTGCTCTGAAGTCACTCAGCAAAGAGGACTCTGCTCAGCACAGGAGCTGCAAGGGGAAAACCAGCGAGTTTTCATCCAAACAGCATTCCCAGCTCTGGCCAGTTCTGCCTTGACCCGTCCACATCAGATGCTGAACCATGAAATCACATTCCCAAAGAAAAACGCACTGCTCCCTAAATAAACCCAAACCCCAAGACTAACTCACTCATCCAGCAGCAGTGCTCCCTGTTCACCTGATTCTTGTATCCAGCAGCTCCTTAATCATCAGTACAACTTCATCATCTTCTTCTGAAGCAGCTTGGGGAAAGGAAAGTGTGCAGTCAGAACACTGAGAAAATCCCAGGCTGCAAATTCCTGCCTGCGTTCATCTTAATAGGCTTTACATTTAAATTCTCCTGCATGCTCTTCTGAGGCAGAGGTGGAGGCTCTTCTGGAAGTCACAAAAGCTAAACCCAAAGGCACGCCTTGGCCTCTCCCTGAAGATTTGATTTACCTGTATCTGTCCTAGGTGCCTCATCAGTAACTACAGGTAAGCCAGAGGCAAAGAAATCCATTATGGTTGCATAAATATCTGGTTTCAGTAAGTTCCAATCCAGGTCTTCACTCTCCTGTGAGAATCAGAAGAGGGGAAAAAAAGAAGAATGAAGAAGAGTACCTGCCTCTGCTGCTACTCTTGTTACACAGAGATTCTTACATTAAAAATGCCATCGTGGACTCTCACATTTCATGCACAGACTGGGCTCCTGTTCTGCCAAGTCCAGCTTTGACAAAGACATTTAGGTTGTGACAGACAAAGAAGGGTCTCCTTGTTTGCAAGCCAAGCAAGTGCTTCTAAAATATTAGCTAAAAAGGTGTGAAAGTCCCTGAAATACGTTATTACTTGACAGGTATTTTTATCAGCTGTTTCAGAGACTCAAGATTGTCAATTTACCAATTTATCATTTCCTAAACTGATTTTCTTTTATATCAAAGGCGGCTTGTGGACACTCCTCTGGAACTTCCACTGTGCCTGGCTGGACCTGCTCCGTGGCCATTTCCACACAGCTCATCTTTGAGCACAGCTGAATCCCTGCTCTGCTTACCTTGGTGATTGTGATGAAGTCTGGCCCAAAGAAAACACTTTTAACTCCTTCAATCCGGAATAACTGTCTGTTAAGGAAACAAGGGGGGGGGGGGAAAATGGGCAAAAATGCACCCAATCTGACAAACTGAGTTTTAATTTTAACAATGAACAATATGGTTAACCCAGCAACTTCATCTAGAGAAAAAAAATTAAAACTGCGGTGAACTTGGAGGTAAATACAGCGTAAGGCTGTAAGAGTGTTTTTTGTAATTACGGGGAGTGGGAAATATTCTCTTGAAAGACTGGAAAACATCAAAAATGCAATGAATGAAAGAATCAGAAATCCTACCACAAAAGTATGTGCAATAGAAAATGAAGAAAGTGATTTCACAATACCCACTTGAAAGAATCTCTACACATGAAATGTAAACGCACTGGCATTTACATCACCAAATCAACTGGATTTTGAAAAGAACTTAAACCATGGAATTATATGCAAGTGCACCAAACCATCTGAAATAACTAAATAATTCTCTTCCCTCCCTCTCTCCTCCAGGGAGCTTTCATTAATTCTTTGGGAATTTTTATTCCAAATCATATTTAAAAGGGAATTATATTCCCTTTTAAAGCAAAGTCACCCCACTTACAAAACCACAACCTGGGTTCAGTGACACACAGAGCAGTTTTTTCCACAACTCTGCACAATACACACAACCAGGCTGGTTTGCACTGCACGCACTGCAGCACATACACCACCTTGGATGAAAATGTCTATCTTCAGACAGATGACAACAAAAAGCCACTTTCTGACAGTCCATTTCACTCTGCAACCTGATGCACCTTGGCACAATGAGATCCCACGGCTTCAGCACTCTGCTAACACGTTGTGATGTCCTCAGAAACCCTTCACGTTGGATTTGTTACTGCAAGTCACAGAGCTCTGCCTGCAAAGATCCTGCTAGCTCTCAAACAGCCCTGCGGGACACCTCTGGAAGCACCAGAGCTGCGTGCTTGATCCCCCCCAGCTCCTGCTTTTGCACGGAATTCTGCCAAGGTACACAAGGCTGCCTTGGCCTGGCACCTCCAGGGGCAGCCACTGCAGCATCTCCGGTCACCCAAAAGTATCAGTATCACCTCACCCAAAGCCCTTCCACCCACAGAACACACAGAGTTTCTTTTCAGAGACTGATGTGAAAGCAGTGACACAAAACGGGTGCCCCCAACTGCTCCCAGAGACTCAAGCTGATGCTCCAAGCCCCTTCTATGCCAAGAACTGATTCTTAGTCCAGACTGCATTTTGATTACTGAAAGCTGCACTCCCAAGACCTGTTACAGATCCAGCCCAGGACAGCGGCCTTTCTTTGAGTGAAGCATAAATCTTCAGTGAAGGAAAAATCCCCTGATTTTGAGGTTCAGGGTAGCCCCAACACCTGCCAAAGCGAGCTGCTCTATTTGTTTCAGAGTATTTGGGGGCTATTCCCTGACTGTTTCCCAGATTTCCAAGTAACTACTTGAATGGAGAGTGTTCCGAGGGGAATTAATTTGAGAAATCAGGGCCAGAGGTCTCACAGATGATGCAGCAACTGCTCACAAATTCTGATTTGTAACCCCTCTCAATCCAACTGCACGAACCAGACCGTGGTGCCTCCTGCCATGCCAGAGCTCTGGGGAGTACAGACAAACAGCTGCAGCAGCAACCTTCCCAGCTTTCATCTTAAGCAGCATTAAATCTCAAATCCAGGCAAGATGCTCCAAAGGAGGAGTGGAATGATCAGAAATTGTGCTCAAGAACATCAGCTGTAGACACAAGGCCCAGACCAAGCCCCTAACCAATGTTGTGTTTAATGATACCTTGCTAAAGGTGAGCAATAGGCTGCAGCTGGCGTGGAAAACTCCATAGTCCTCGACTCCAGCACTTCCCTCCCTGGAATAAACTTCAAGCTATTTGGATTTGGTGTGTCCTGAGTTTGAATAAACATGCCTCTTGCTGCAAAGACAAAAACAAAGAAAAGTAATATAATCAAACCTAAGAAGCTTAAATGAAAGTCAAGTCCTGATTACTCAGCAAGGCCAGGGTAATCCCTGTGCTCCAAAGAACTACAGTTAGGCAGCCACGAGGCTTTAAAAACACAACCCGAGAGCCCCAGAGCCACAGGAGCGCTGCTGGACACGGGCACGACACCTCACAGGAGACAGCAGAGTGCAAGGAACCTTGGCTTAGCTTCTTCTGCTAACTTGTACTTATTAAAAAGCATCTTCCTCAGAATGAACAGCAAACTTTTAGCATAAAAACCCACGATATGCTCACCTGTTAACTGTTAACTGGTATTTACCTGCACGATGCCACGCTGCAGGTGGAAGAGATGGTTTATTTTGCAGAAGCTGGTGGAAAGGCTGTCGAGTTGTCACATCATGACCTTTTAACAGCATATGACAGAACCTAGAGAAAAATAACTTTACTAACAATTTCCAAATTCCACATTTGCACTGTCCCAAAGAAAGAGTAATGCAGATGCTTTTAGCTGGCCCGGGACTCAGGAAGGCACACCTGGGGTGGTGTCATACAGCCGCGCCTTGCCTGAGCCTGTGCACACGTGGGGGTGCAGAATTACCCCTCGGAGCAGGGGCCTGAGCCGGCTGTGTGTGGAATTACCCCTCGGAGCAGGGGCCTGAGCCGGCTGTGTGTGGAATTACCCCTCGGAGCAGGGGCCTGAGCCGGCTGTGTGTGGAATTACCCCTCGGAGCAGGGTCCTGAGCGGGGTGTGTGCGGGGAATTTCCCCACACGGCTCTCCCCGGGTGTGCAGGGATGAGCACACAGGAGCTGCGTGTCGAGAACTACCAGCTCGCGGCTGGAAAGGGGCTGAGAAACAGCCAGGAAGAAGCGTCACCCCCGTCCGCGGCGGAGAAACGAAGGGCAAGAGCAAGGAGCACCCGGGGCGGCCCTGGAGGTCGCGGTGCCGCTCACTGCGACGCGGCTCCCTTCCAGTCGNGCCGCCGCCCGGGCACGGCGGCGCCCCCTGGCGGCAGCGCCTGAGGGGGACAGCGGCCATGGCGGAGGCGGTCGGGACGGAACGGGCTCCGGGGGCTCCGGGGGCATCGGGGGCTCCGGGGGCACCGGGGGCTCCGCGGGCACCGGGGGCTCCGCGCCCAGCGCTCCCGGCACTGCCAGGGCCGCCTCTGACCCGCCTGCCCGAGCGCCACACCCACGCGGCTGTTAAATCCCCCCAGATGGGGCGATGGCGACTGGAGCACTGCGCTGGGCAGGCTGTGCCAAGGCTGAGCAGCGCTTTCCAGGAAGGAATTTTCCCATTTTCCAGGAAGGAGTTTTCCCAACATCCAGCCTGAGCCTCCCCTGGCCCAGCCTGAGGCCGTTCCCTCTCCTCCTGTCCCCGTTCCCTGGGATAAGATCCCACGTGCCCCCCCCGGCTGCCCCTCCAGGCTTGTGCAGAGCCAGAAGGCAGCACAAAGTCTCTCTCAATGGACATTTGCACCAAGACAGAAACTAAATTAAGAGGTGCAGCCCAAATAATATTTTGCACTTAAGAGAGCCTTGACAGCTGACTGATACCAAAAATCATGTGTAATCAGCACACAGTGAGCCTCCACATCTTCCCCAGTCCTGCATTAAAAACCGCTGAGGAGCCGCAGCTTTGCAGGGAGGGCTCAGTCCTGCCCTGGATGGGAAGGGTTCTCTCTGGAATACAAACTGGATATAAACTGAAATATCCTCTGCTTAAAGCAGCAAGATCAGTTTGACTTTACAGCTGCCAGATAAAACAGCAGAGCCAAACCCAGTTCAGCACTTAGGTAGGGAGAACTCATTAAAACCCAGATTCCCTGTATCCAGCAAAAATATTTTCCATGGGGAGGGGAGAAGGAAGGCACAATGGAGACGGTGGCTGTCATCCGATACAGTTTTAATAAAATGTACATAAGTTTACAAGTGGAACATTTCTTCATGATTACCAGGAACAGACGATCCCAACCGGAGTGCAAAACTTGAGCCCAGGGATGTGCCGGGCAGGGGGAACGGAGGGGACACGGCCCGTGGGACACAGGTCACCGTGGGGACCACGGACACTCCCAGCTCCGGCTCCTCGTGGACACAAAGGAGCTTCTCCCACCGCCAGACTCGGTGTGTGGGATGCTCCACCTGCTGCAGGAGCGAGCCCCCTGCCCTCCCACCCCATCCCTTCGGAGGCAGGGCATCAGGGAACACTGATTACCCCTCTAACTTCACAGGGAGCATTTCTAGGGGTGTGTGAGAGTGTTTGCCCACCTACAACAGAAACTACAGGCTGTGGGTTATTTCTAGAAACGCTAATGCAGCTGCTCAGGTTTCAGGAATGTGTTTCAGAACTGGAGCAGGATTTCATTGTCATGATACTACTGTAAAAATGCTTTGGGGTCTGTCAGTGTGCTCGAAGGCATTGATTTAACACCGTGAGGAGAGAAACAAAAGCCCACAAAATTCAACTCCCCAACACAAGAGTCTTTGGTGGAAGCTGAGTTAAAGTAACCAATTACCACTTTGGAGTGATCGAGTTCAGCAGTGAAACAGACCTCGCCCGGTTTTGCTGCTGTGGCTCTGGGGACACGATCGGGCATGTCGCCAGCACTCACACGGGGTCGGGGTCACGACAGGAGAGGGGACACGGGGACAGCCCCCAAAGTCCTGCAGCAGCTGGGGAGGACAGTCCCCCCCAGCGCCAGGACAGTGAGCACAGAGCCAACTGCTTGTTTTAATCATGAAGCAGCTTCGATTAATCACTTTGAATAGAGAATTTAGTGCATTCAGTGGGTGAGAACCAAGAGCCAGTCCCTCTCCCAGCAGGAATCCGGGATTGTCACATGGACGTGGTAACACCAGGGCAGTGAACACCTTTTACTACAAAAGACATGAAACCAGTGGTTCTTTTCAGAAAACTGATCTCAGAACAGCCACTGAGTCTGTATAAGTCTTACTTCATTAAGATCACTGATCGTGTGGCAAATAATTAGCATGATTCTTCCCCATTCATTAAAAGAGTAAGCTTCAGAGGCTATGGAAATTAAATTTCCACTTAAAATTCATCACACTGAGGCTGCAGCAGTGGTAGTGCAGGATTAGGAGGAACACAGGCTGGAAATGAGAAGAGTATCAGAGTAACAGGCATTGAAATTGAGTTTTCTGACCATAACCAGAAGTCCCATTACTTTATGAGTCAATGCAGAGATACAAACGAGCTGCTACACCTCCAGAAGAGATTTAAAACCGTTTAAGCACTGGATGTGTCTGGCAGGATCATGAGCTCTAGGGCAGTTAGCCTGCTCTTCGCGTAAAGTGCCTGAAGGACAGAAAAGCTGCCAAAATGCCAGCTGGAAATTCAGCCTGACCTAGGCCGAGCAGGGCCGGAGTCGAGCCCACACACCTCAGTGTGCCTTCCCTTTCTCCGAGCAGGGAGGGACAGGCTGGTGCTCCTCCAGCACCAGCTCTGTGGGGCCTGGCACGGACTGAATGGATCAGAAGCAATTTTTCAAGTAAAAATGAAGAGAAGGAAGGAGAACCTGAATGCAGTGAGCAGAGGTAACACCTTGAACCCACACGGTTCACACAGGGTACCTGCTCACTCCAGCAAAGCATCTCCCTGTTCCACAGGTTCATCCCACAGCACCAAGGCCTGACCTCCCTCCCAGCAGCTCCTGAGCAAACTCAAGAGCTCAAGTGCAGCTCCTGGCTCAGCGTGGCTGTGACGCAGGCTGGGCTCTGGGCCCGCACGCTCACTCTCCTTGAATTCACAGTTTGCTGTCACAGTCATTCTCCGTGTCTCTCACTGATCCCATCCAGCAACAACTGACTTGGGGGAACATATATTTAAAACAAGAACCACCTTTTGGGTGTCTATTTAAACAGAAAACTAAACAATAAAACATAATAACAGCGTCAGCTTTGCTGATGAAACATCTCAAGGGAAACCCAGAAACTTCTTTACAGTACTTCTGTTTTCACAAGGTGGTGAGGGAGGACAGAAAGCCCCATAACCACCACTATGCACCAATATTTATTAACTCCAAGCTCAGCCATGCAGGGCAGGAGGGTCCCAGCTCCACAGGCCCCCCCGACCTGGTCACTGTTCACCGGCAATTTGCGGGAGCCAGCGTGGCCTCCCTGCGTTCCAGTGTTCTCCGTCCCACCCCAAGGCTCCAACACCTCAGCCCGAGCTTTTCCCTCTCCCTTCCAGGCAATCCCCACACCCAGCAGAAACTTGGCTGGTCTCTTGCAACTGGAGATATTTTGGAGGAGAACTGAATTAAGGGAAGAGGAACACAGAGCAGCTGAGGTTTCTTTCCAAGACGTTGTGCCAGCAGGTGAGGCCTGATGAGCTGAACGTCTCAACAGACTGGGAGTAGCACAGAAGATACACAAAAGGGAACGACCATTAAGGGAACATCAGCTCCAGACAACACCCCCGGCACGGCCGGAGACACCTGGCCTGGGAAAGGAGAGGTAAGAATGAGAACCTAATTAACACCGGAGACAAAGAGATCTGTAACCAACAGGAGACCAAATAATAAGAGCTAGACAACCCGGAACCAATGAACACTGAACCAATGAATTTCTATGGGGTTTTGGCTGTAAAAAATACGTGGAAAACCTAATAAAACTCATGTGTCATAGAACGATTTCCTCTGCACACCGGGGCTGTCAGCGGATGAAATTATTTCTGCTGCACATCCTGGCCAGAAGCAAAGTAACGCCTCGATTCTCTAACGCTAGAAATGTTGTTGGAGGGGCTTCGTCGTTCCCGCAGCTCCGGTGGCACGGGGCGCGGGGGCTGGAGCGGGGCCGGCCGGGAGGCGGCGGCGGAGGGGCCGCTCGGGACGGAGGAGCCGCGGGCACAGCCCGCTCCACAGCGCCGGGAGGGGAGGCAGGAGGGCGATGATCGCTGTGCCAGGGCGAACGAGCAGAGACACCCATCAGAGCAGGAGCACCGGCGGGCCAGGAGCGGGGACCGGGCCAGGCACAGGGAGCACCCAGAAGGAAAGAAGAACCCCAAGAAGAACCCCAGTGCCAGGCTCGCGGCCACGAGCGGGACACGCAGAACCGGCGGCAGCAGCAGTTCCACAGTGAGAGCAGGCCACAGCACCGGCAGGGCACCGAGGGCAGCGGCGGCCAGAACCCGGAGCTCCGGCAGCCCCAGAGCAAACCCAAAGAAAAAGCTGCCGTGAACAAGCAGGAGCCAAGCCTGGAGCTGTCGGGGGCGCTGCTGGAGGACACCGAACGCCGCGCTGATCAAGCACAGCGAGCCCCCCGAGGCGCGCATCCCCAGGACGCGCTGGCGCCTGGAGCCCTCCGAGCCCTCCGAGCCCCTGGCCGAGACGCGCATCCACGGGCAGCCCCCCGCCCAGCAGCCGGGCCGAGGGCACCGCGGGCCGCAGGGTGAGCCCCTTCTTCCTGGAGCTGGGCTCGGGGAACGGCCCCTTCCTCAACAGCCAGCGCCTCCAGCCCCACCGCCAGCACCAGCTGAAGCACAAGGACGTGCTCAAGTTTGGCTTCAGCAGCAGGGAGTATGTCCTGCTCCATGAATCCTCAGATAAATCTGAGGCCAATGCAAAGGACGATGATGAGGATGAGGAGAAGGAGGAAGAGTCTGACAGTTAACGGCTGAGGAATTGGGGAGGGGCAGGAGAGAAACTCCTTGCAACTGAACGGGCCCACAGTCCACTCTCCAGTGCATGCTGTTAAAACAAAAAAGGGGGAGTGTAGGGATGGGGTATACCCCCCATGAAAGACTGCAAGAAGCCTTATACATAGCTTAAGCTTTTGAATCACGTTCAAAATGACCTAACCCCAGTCCAGCGCCATTCCAGTGGATCGCAAACTCACCTAGAAAAAGCTCAAGTATTTGTTAAGAATCTTGAAAGTGGAAAATAGGAAGGCCCCTTTCCATTAATAACCTGGGTGCGAGGATTTACTTGTGTTTCCACAGATTCTGGTCCACGGTGGGTACCTGCAAGGGTGATCTGACCAGCCTCAGTTACTTCATCAGCAGCTTGGGAAACTGAAGGGACAAAATAAATAGAATTTGTTCAGTGACTGGTTTGTGGGGTTCAGGCCCTAACTTTAAAGATTTTTACACAAGAAACAGTTGGTATGATTGGTGATTCTGAGTATGTTGTTTACATCATAACATACATGGAGGTTTTATAAAGGGATTGAGCTGTAAGATAATTATCTGATGTTATTTATATCCTTTGCTTGGTTGTAGGTTGTTCATGTTACCATTGATTATTAATAAAAGTTTGTTTGTAAGATATTTTAGAGAAACCCAGTCAAGGCCTAAACTCTGGCCAAGCTCTGGCCCTGGCTGGTCAGGAAGTTTGCCATCAGACCCAAGTATTTCTGCTCTAAAACTGTCAACAAGTCCTTTGACTTGCTGACTTCTACGTGGCAAAGTGTGTGGCTTAGTGAGAGTTACCATCTCACTAAGGAAACACTGTGTCTTGTAGAAGGGTATAAAAAGAGTTTGCCTTTTGTAATAAACATCTCAGTTTCTCTGCCAGGCTGAGCCCGTGACTCAGTCATCAGAGTCCTGCTCTTTGGGAACAGGATGGAAAACATAACACTTCAGCAGGAGAGCAAATGGATTTTGTTTAGGTTCATCCTTGAACAACAGGAAAGCAATAGGCAGAATTCACTTTGGGTCGAGCTCTCTGCCAGTATAAACCAGTCTAACGGGGCTCTGCTGAGTCACACCACGAGGTACATCAGGACAGTTACGGAGCTGTTTACATCAGAAATTTCCCCATGAGGTCTGCTTTTAATACTGTAAACACAAGTCTCTCCTTCACCATAAGCAGATTTCCAGGTCCTACACTTTGGCATAGACCAGACAGGGAATACATGTGTAAAAGTGAAAGCTCTGCCTGATTGTTTGCACGACCTGATTGCTTCACATCACGGCAGGGCTCTGGCTCCGTGGGCACAGCACCCACCAGCACACCTGGAGCCGTGGCTGCCACTGCTGCCGAGCAGCAGGATATCTCTGATAGCAAAAGTCACAATAACCCTTTAATCTGTGAAATCATGTCCTTTCCAGAGCATTAGCAAGTCCTGCTTGACTCGCTCTGTAATTAATAGACCTTCTAATTCATCTTGTAGTGCATTTCTTCACCCAGGACCAGAAAATATGGAATACTGCTGGTTTGAGAAAAGCATCTAAAGAAAGAAATAAATGGAGGGAAGGCAGTGAGAGGAAGAAGGTGAGAAGCAACTGGAAAGGATACGACGATCCTGAGAGCCAGGCATTCGGACGAACATAACTTAAATGGTTCAACTATGTATCACTGCAAATAGAGTTCTGACCAAAAATAATAATTACTTTATATATATATATATGTATATATTGCTATGTCATTCAGTTCAGCTGAGAGGTTTGAGGCCCTGCCCGAGGTGGTCCTGCAGGCAGCACATTAAGGCTTCTGCTTTGCTGCTTTGGAGGGGAAGGGTGCCGAGGCAAAGGGATCCGCGCCGGGCAGCTCCGTAGTCCTGGAAGACAGCGGGACAACCGAGACAGACCCCGCTATGGCCTGTCTGTTGGTCTGAGACACCACTTTGTAAGCAGCTATGGGCTTGGCCTCGAGGCCCGGCTCGTCCTCGGGACCGTAGTGCCGGGAATACTTGGACAGGGACTGCGGACGGAAAGGCTTGCTGGCCACGGGGCCCAGCGCCGCGTCCGGGGGCAGCGCGGGGCCGCGGCTCCTCTCGCCGCCCGCGTCGCCCTGCTCCGGCAGCACTGCTTTAGTGGGGCTCTCCTGGGCCTCCACGGCTCTCACGGAGCAGGGGTGGAGATTGCCTGGCTGAGCAAAGCCAGCGGGAGGATGCGGAGCTCTCCCCGAGGCCATGGACCCGTGCGCTGCCGAATCCAGGCACGGGAACATCGGCTGCGCTCGGCCGTCGCCGCCTTGGCTCGGGAAAACGGGCGGTGGGAATGGCTCCTTGAGGGAAGTCAGCTCTTCCATGCTTTTCTTCTTTGTGAAAGGGGCTCTCAGAAACACATCTGCTTCCTCTGGATGCCGTAGAGCTGCGCTGCTCTTACAGATAAAAGGAGCTTTGGTAAAGACATCCACTTCATCGGGCGCCTTCCGGGAGCTTCGGAAAGGAGCCGTGGCGAACACATCGGGCTCGTTAAAAACCTCCCCGGTGTGCGACTGGAAGGCCGGGAACAGCATCTCCCCTGCTCTGGCCTGGCACTGGGGACTTTCATTGGAGGCCTCATGCCCGGGCACAGGCTGCAGGAATCCTGGGCACAACTTGCACGTCTCCTCTTCCTCTTCCGAATCCATCAGTAAAGGCCTGGACCCGCTGCAATCCAGAATATCTCCCTCATGGTCTGTCCCCTCTCCTTCGCTGCTGTAGAAGGAGCTGTTGCTTGAAGGACCATCTCTGGCCAAGTACTCTGGCTCTGAGTTGTGCTGTACTTTCACCTCCAGCATCTCGGGTTGACCCTTGTACAAAGCGAGTCCATTACTGCCAGGATCTCCTTTACAGAGCTCGAGAGCTACAGGTGGGAACCGGCCCGGGTCCCTCTGCAGACCTACAAACACAAGAGAAGAGTGTTACTGACCCAGCCCCCTCTCCTCGGCCAGCAGCCACAATGAAAGGTACATCACACGAGAATGCTGCTCGGATGGAAACCACCACCATGCATGGAAAATGGGCAGGAGAGGGAAGGCAAATCAATGAGAAAATAACGCCAGGGAAGGTGCTTGCGACACGGCCCAGGGACAGCGCGGGTGCCGCTGCTCAGAGGATGGGAGATGTCTGACACACGCACGGGCACCCGCAGCACCATCCCAGCAGGTTTCTCTCCCACCCACCCGTGACAACAGCCACCAGCGCAGAGCGTTTCCCTTCCCAACGCTGCTGCCCGAGGGAAGCTCCAGCAGACAGACAAGTTGTGTCATTCCATCCTGCACTGCTGCTCTCCAAGCACATCTATTGCTTGGCATAGCCTCTTCCTGTGGGCCGGCCCACAGATACTTGTAAAAGTGGGGATGCCCCAAAACCTGCTAAAATAACAGGCCCATTTCAAAGACTGAAGGTCAGCCTACAGCGTTTAGTGAATCCTAGGTAGCAGCTATTTTAGTAGCAGCTATTCTTTTTAACCACTGCCAGACAAATGGTTTTTAAACACTCCATACCATGAGTTCAAATCAAGGATCACAGCTCCAGTGACCTGGCTTGTCTCTGCATTAGCATAACAAGGCAGTGCAGGGAGAGGCTGTCCTGCCCTTCTCCCCACCAGGAGGCTGGGTTTGCCTTAGGACTCACACAGACAAAACAGAAGATCTCTTACCTTCACAGAACTACTGGCAGGTTAGAAGTGTGTCATTGGACTCGTTAGCAAGAGGATAGGAGAAAATCACATGAAAACTAAAACAGTAGGAATTGCAGGAAGAACGAGGAGGGTGAGGAGTCTGGTTGGTACCCAGGGCCAGCAAGACACCAACGCTGCAGTGACAGAACCTCGCCCAGGGAAAACTCTGCCCAGGGTAACTGTTCGTGTTCACACACCCATCACAGCCCTCAGGCACTGCTCCTCCATCACACCCAGGGATACACAAATCACCCCCTTCTCCGTCACTGCTCACAAGTAAAGACACAGCAGCCGTGCATTAGGCATCAGAACCGGCATTTATTGGGAAACTCTTCACCTGGGTACATCACTCTGCTGAACAAAGACAGCGCAGACATGCCAACATTGGACCAGTCACTCTGCAAGAATCCCCTCTCTCTCCTGCAGCCCCTGTTGTCCACACAGCTCTTCCCTCAGGTGCCACTCTGGGAGTCCAGGAGCAGCAGGGCTCCGGTGGAGCTCCCTCCCAGGAGGCTGGTGCCACACTGGCCAGGGGTCACTGTGACATTCTGAGATCCAGGCTGAACCAGGCAGATGATTTGCTTGGATTGACACATCAAAGCCCCTCAAGCCCTCTGCAGAGATGCCCCTTTTGCAGAGAGAGCCTTTCCCAACATCTGCTTCTCCTGAGGCTGGGCAGCTCCTGTCTGTCCCCTCCTCCTCCAGACTCCCAAGATCCGTGTGTTACTCCCTGGGGAAGCATCCCTCAGGTTTCCAGTGAGTGCTCAGGTCTAAGGAATGCCCACTGCAAACAGCCATGAGCTTTGCAGCAGAAATCTTTACAGAAGCAGAGAGGATTCTCCTTACCCCTGCACAACACCGGTGCGTAGTATTCGATTCCAGGGTCAGCTATACATACTAAAAAGATTCCAAACTCTACTCAGGCTCTTTTTTCAAGAGGGAGAACCTTAAAAAAACCCTCTCATCACTCAGTACCCCAGGAACACACTCTGCAGGTATTCAGACAGCAATCTGAAAGAGCTTTAGCCCAGGTGACAGCCCTGGCACCTGGAGACTTCCCAGCTTCCAAGGAAAACAGTGCCCTGAAGTGGCAGAGAACTGAAACAACCAAGAGGAAAACTAGGAAAGATTTACTCCCTATTACAAGAGGCAGAGCAGTCACCACAGTGGTGAGGATCTCACTTCTGGAGCAGAGCCAAAAAATAAATCATCAGGGGAGACAGAGAAATTCCTGGAGTATAAAGCTACTCTTTCACCAGGAAACTCTCCTGATTTCATCAAGCCAAAGTCAGGCAGGACTCAACATCCAGGAACAGGCAGCTAAAGATCAGCACAGTTACCAGTGGGCAGAATTACTAGTCTGGAATTCTAAAGGGGTCAAAAGACTCATCATTCCTTCATTCTTGCACTGTGGAGATTTTCCTTGTATTCCAATTCCTAGAAGCAAACTATTCCAGTTCCTAGAAGCAATCTCAATAAACAACAATCCAGAACTACCCACACACAGCACTTCCAGCAAGGAGGGACCACAGCACAGCACCAAAGGTCAGTGACACCTGCGGCACTGGACAATTTGCAGGATTAAGTGTTTCTGCTCAAAGCCGCTCACAGTAGGAGAGCTGGAGGCAGATCCAGAGCCTCCAGTTCCAGAGGATAAGGAATTTAACGCTGCAGTTCGGGCATACTTGTACAGCCACCTGCACCAGGCAGGAGTTGCGCACACCAACCCACTTCCTACATTCCTGCAGCTCATGAACAGCCTGACCCCTGCACACCAAGAGCATCCTCAGCTCCCCCTCAGCTGTGCTGTGCCCCAGGCAGAGTTACACGAGTCCTGTTCGAGGTGCAGGCAGGGACCCTCAGAAAAACACGAGGGCAGCTCCACGGCGTGGCCCCGCTCCTGTGCCGGGCAGGAGCAGCAGCCCCACAGCACAGATGGCCCCAGAACAAGCCCTGTTTTATTTTTAAACAAGCTGCTATTTGCCACTGGAGGCAATACCCTGCGAGCTTTCAGGCCAAAGAACACCATTACTGTTCCTTTACAAGAAGCTCCCTCCACGCAGATTGGCTGGAGTGGGCTGGAGGAGGATGCAGATCTGCCACAAGGCCAAGATTCCCTCGCCCACCGTCCCAGCAGGTTGCGCAGCACCTGAAACCCTGGCCAAGAAGTCCCAAGGGATCCTGAGAAGACTTGGACAGGAAGCTGCACCTTCTGCTTTGGGACAGATGCTCCCAACACAGCAGATATTGTCAGAAACAAGGTGGCTGGCTGAACTGGTGCTTATCTGGTTAAAGATGAACAAGGAGGTTCCCAAAGGCAGGGGGCCCTTCCCAACCTGAGCCCCTCACAGTAAAGCAAGAACCAAACATCAAAATTCCAACTATTCCCTTGAACCTTTGCACCCAGAGCCAGAGTTTGTTCCTGCACCCAATGCACAGCCCTGACATGAAGGGAGATTGCCCCACGTGCTGTGGTTGTGTTTGCAGCTCCCTGATCCCCAGGAGATCCACACAGGCAATGCCACCGAGGGCACCGAGCAGAACAGCCCTGCTGGGATTCCACGGGACATCTCCTGAGCTCACAGCCCTTCAGAGGGGGCAGGAACACCCCCCCGGCTCCAACCAAGCTCCAACACTGACTTGCAGCCCCTCAGAGGAATGCCAGGCACCAAACGTGTCCCGTGGGTGAAGTTCAGTTTGTGCCCTCAGAGCAGCAGCTTTCACACAAACTCCTCAGTTCTGAGCAGCACCAGCACTAACCCAGAGCCCGTGGGACACTCACAGTTTCTGGAGTTTAAAATGAATCCCCAATCTCCACTCATCTCTCATTTCCATTCGCTCTGCAAACACATGGTGAGTATTTCCTGATGAAGGAGGTCTAAGAACAAATGTCTCTAAAATACCGTATTTCCACCCACACCCATGAACAGCTACTTGAAAAAGCAATAAAATAAACATTCACATCTGCTTATTTAATAGCATTATTAACAACCCAGTGCATTTGTCATTTTTTCCAGAACCCTTGAACAAGCGCCATTAGATTTAAAATCTTAAACATTCTTTAAAAGTACTTTAATTCACAGAAATCTTTGTTTCTAATATACAGTAGATGGTTACTTTTTAAAATCCATTCTCTTTTCATATAATCTCAGTATCTGACTATACAATAACTTTCTATCTATAGCGTCTTCATGTTTTCCAGTCCAGCTTGCCTGTGCTTTAGGAATATAAAACAAAAAAATAATAAAGTTCTATCCACAATTTTACTAAGGTCATTTCCATAGTTCTCATGTAAAGCTTCTCTTGGAAAGTGCAGTATACACATGTAATGATACAACACACTTAAGCAATACTTTTATTAGTAAGTGTAGGTTTTAAAAGAAGAGTAATGTAGAGACACAACCGATGGGAGTTCTATGTACAGAATTTGTTAAACTAAGTGAGGGGAGGAGATGGAGAGAGGAAAGGAGGAGTCACAAACTTGGGGTTCTTCCCTTCTCAGCGAGGCCAGCACAGACACATTCAGTCGCTCGCACTTTCGCACGGGGGAACTGCACTGGTACTAAATACAGCTACGAACACAAACACAGGGAGCAGGAAGCTGGGGAATCCCACTACAGAGGAGGAGTCCTTCTGCTCAGAGAGGGCTTTCAAACACGAGCTAGAAATTCCGGGCTTCGTGGTAAGCCAGGGAAAACGAGTTGAGCGAGTCCAGCTATCGACAAACCGAGCGTGTGAAGGGGCAAAGAAAAGGGAGAACCCATCGAGTTGTAGCAGCACTGATTTCAAACCACCTGAACCGAGGGCATGCGTGTTCACAGAGACTGGGGTGGAGAAAGGCCCACAGGAATCTTTGTCTACTGAAACAATGGCTCCATACTGAACTGGGGTGCACTATAGCGGTTACAAGAGAAAATGGAGAACCCAGAACAGATACCAGATGCTTGACTAAAACCAGGATTAAAAATAGACAAACAGCCGTAGGACAATTTGTTTCATACACAATTTACAGTAGGTTGAGGGGATTTTCTTTTTTTTTCCAGTCAAACACAGAAAAGAAGTCACAGAAAATACAGCTGCTGCTGCCACAGCAGCCCTTTTCACCCAAAAAAAAGGTCAGTGAAACACTAGTCACAGCCATACTCACATGGATTTGGTTCAAAACCTTGTTTCGCTTCACTTAGGGTCATTTCTGCAGCTTTTACGATCTGGGTTTTTTTTCTTTTTCCTTTCCTCTTTCTTTCCTTTTCTCTGTTTTTCCCTCCCCCAGGAAGCGCAGTTTGTTCCCAGCAGGATTGTTAAGCAGCAAACCACGGGCTGGGGGCAGCTGGAAAACTCCTCATGTGCACCATCACCAGAGTATGGCCAGACTGCCCCGCAGGAACTCGGGGCTCCCTCCTCCTCTGAAGCAATTCAGAGGCAGCAGCTCTCCTGCCCCGTCCTGCAGCTGAGGGAGTCTGACCCTGCCCCAGTCACCGGGCCCTGCTCCTGCCCAGCCCTGGGGAAACGGGAGCAGAACCAAAAGCACGGCCAAAAGCACAAAGCAAAGACCAGGAGCGCTGCTCACGCCCTGCTCCGGGGAGAGGAGGCTGGGGCAGGGTCCCGGGGCAGCCACAGCTCCCCGAGCAGGGCCAGGAGGGCTCCCCACGGTGCTCCCCTGGACACAGCCACGGGGCAGTGCAGAGGGAGCCCCACGGGGCTTTAGAGAGAGCAGGCTGCCTGGAGAACTGAGCCAGAATCTTCCCAGGGCACGGGAAGACAGGGAGAGACGTGGGTGACTATCTCCTGTTGGCAGATTTTTCTCTTATTTAAAGGAGAGGGAAAAAAAAAACAACCCAACAGAAAAAAAGCAAAGCCCCAAAGAAGCACAACGGAAGGAAACTCTTCTGGCAAGGAAACCGGAGGTTTGGGTACGTTACAGAATCTGCTACTGTGTCACTGCTACAGGTCTATGAGCTGATCCACCAGCAGCAAAGACCTGGCTATGTTGGGAAGACTGGACTCAGAGCTTCCACTGTTGTTTCTAGAATGCCCACCTGAAAGTGTGAGAGATAGGAATTCAGTATTGAACAGGACACACACACACACGACAGTTTCAGAAGTTCAAGATCAAGAAAGAAAGAAAAAGTCAAAGCAAAACAGAAAATGTGCTCAAGCTCTTCTCATTATTTGTATCACCATAGCAAAGAATCTCCTGCTTGCTCTTCCACCCTCTCCCCCCAAACCAAGCCAGCACAGCAGCCAACAAATCCCTACAAATCCATTCTTCCCACAAAGTTTAACCAGAACACTGCCCTTACTAAGGGATCTCTAAAACAATTCAAGGACTCCCACAGGCCACAGAAAGGACAGGTCAAAGCTTTAAATCTTGAAATATAGTTGCTGTTTTAGGAGCATCTTTAGGTGCTTTGAGCTGCTTCCAGGGGAACTGGGCTATCATGGGACCTTCTGTAACTGGGACTTGGATACCAAAGGAGAGAACCCAGAATGGCTGGAGCTGGAAAGGACCTTAAAGACCATCTTTAGGTTCCAACCCCCCTGGATGCACCCAAGGTGCCCTATCTTGGCCCAGCCTAGGGAGAAACCTCTGACTTCCAGCAGGAGCAGAGTTTGTAATGTCTGAACTGTTTCTAAGGAATGTCAGCCTCTGAAAGCCAAGCCCAGTGCAGAGCAGGGGTTCAGCACATTCCTGCTGCGGCCCAAAATGGGAGCTGGGGAAGCCAAAAGGTTCTGTGACCAAACTGAAAAAAAAAAGCAAAAAAGCCTTAAAAAAAAAACCAACAAAGAAAGTCCCGGATTCGTCTTTAAACCTCCACAAATCCATCAAAGGCTGTAATCAAAAAGTCCTTTCAGTGGAGTGACTGCAGAGAGGGCACCCAGTTCACTGCTGCTTCACTGGCCAGGAGTGGAACGCTGCCTGCTGCTGCCCCTGAGGAGCTAAAAACCACAGCACAGCTGCTGCTGCTAAACCAACAGTGCTGCTGGCTCCTCCCGACCCCCGAGGGGCTGAGACTGCCCGCAAAGGTCTCCTTAAAGGAGGTGCCAGAATGGTGAAAGCGAGCTGCCCAACAGACCCTGCCTGCTCAGAGCTCTGAGGAGGAGGGGACCTGCACCAGGCTTCTCACACTCAGTTCCCACCCTGGAAAGACCAACCAGAAGTGAAAAAACCTCACTTCCAGCAGGAGTTTTGGGCTATAAAGGATTATCATCATCATTACCATTCTTTCTTGTGCCTCACGCCAAGCTCACTGAAAAGATCAGAGGCTTGGGCAGTAAGTAGAAGGCGGGAGGACACAGCTCTCACTGCATTCAGCCACTGAGGGGTCTGGGCCCTCCTGGCAGGCTGGGAGAAATTACCCCAGGGGAACTCAAATATTGCATGTCTGGCTTTGGATATGGAAATCTCCCAAGCAGAGAACCTACAGAAATTTCAGGGCCAAGGTATCTCACTAAACACCACACTGATAGTATTTCAAGCTCAGGATTTGAACTGTCTCATGCGCTGCAGCACCACTGCCCCAAAACTAATTTATATATTCACTGTTTGCCTTTTTTACTCCCACATCCTGGCTTACCTTGTGAATTTTTGGATATCAACACTGGAATTGGGTCAAACTCATCTTCTGTCACTTTTTCAGAGCCCTCAGGAGTATCAAAGCCTGATATCAGGTTAGTATCTTCTGCAGCATAGAAGAGATAAGGATAAAGAAGCAAAGACAGCAGAGAGGCTGGTTAGAATTGCCAGGAAGGGTTAGAACATTTTAATGTTTTCAGAGACAGCGTTTAGAAGCAGCAGTTTTATTCAAAAGGTGAAATAAAGTTGGTAAGTCTGGGTAGGAAAGAAAAGAGGCAATGAAACAGAGAACTGGAAGGGATCAAACCAAACCAAGCAAGCCAAGTCACAAGACCCAGAACAAAACCTGACCAGTCTGAGGGCTCAGCTGGACAGCTGGAAGCCATGGCAGAGGCCTGGGGTAAGCTCCCAAGGACTGAAGGTGTTCTTTGTCATGAGCATGGTGTGAGAGCTCAGTCTGGCTCTCTGGCTCCCAGCTCTCATGCACAGGGAGAGGAAAAGGGCTGGGAAAAAAAAAAAAAAAACCACTGAAGAAATTCCAGTCATCTACATGAGACAAACCCCTGAGCTTTCACCTGCAGCAATAAGACAAGAAGGGCAAGGTGAAGTCAGATTTCCAAGGAGTTTATCTGCCTGGAGAGTACCCAGATGCTGTGAGAGATTTTCTAGAGGCCCCTAGGGCAGTTCTAGGAGATAATTCCACTGATTTCAAACCACGTCAGCTGCAGTTCAACACTTGGTGGGAGGCACTTTCAACCACCTCCAGAGATGAGATGATTTATCCACCTCATCAGGCAATTATGTATCTTCAGAGCCTCTCCCACTCCCCAGGCATCACTGCTTGCTCCTTTAGACACCACAAATGCCCCCCCAGATCTGCTCCTCAGCTCCTCTGTGAAGCACTTCCGAGAGCCCATCAAGGACACATCAACCCGGCAGTTTTTGTGAACTGGAACGTTCCTGTCTGACTCCTGTTGGCAATGAGGAGCTAAAGCTGATCCAGATTTACCAGGTTTGGGGAGAGATGAGGCAAGAAAGCACTTGTGGAACTACCCTGTGCTCTGGAGGCCCAGATCCAGGGAAAACAACCCCCAAATGTTGTGGGAGAGCAGTGCAAAGTGTCAAACATGCTTTTTCCATGATCCCACTGACAAAAGGATCACAGCACTGCTGCTTTTCCAGCTCTCCTGGTCCCACTGGTGCCAGGAGCACTGCAGCTCCACAGGCTGATGGCACCCAGGGACAGCAGCACCTGTCCCAAGGGTGTTTTATATCACCAGCACCAGGATTGGATAAACTCAGCAAAAAAATTAAGAGTGAGACTGATGTTCAGTTAATAACCACACCCAGAGCTAAAACTGAGAGCTTGAGAACAAGCCATCATTGAGTTCTGGAAGATTTTAATACCTTGTCCCCTCTCCCTGCTAACAGAGCCTCCCTTTCCTCGTCACACCTGAGCCTTTCCCGTGCCAGGGGGAACAGCAGCACAGCCCTGGGAGAGCCATGCAGTAAATTCATTTTCTCATTAAGCCACGCCACTACACCTGGGTTTGCTGTGTCCCAGGATGGAGCAGTAACTCCCATTTCACACCCATTTCAGTGCAAAGTGAAGTGCCACAGGAGTGTATGACAGCACTGAGCAATTAGAACAACTGCTTGTTTAACCCAAAAGCTCTGTGGAAAGCACAAACTCATTCTGAAGTGCCATCAAGTGTAAAAATTGATTACAGACTGTTTTTGCAGCAACTCCTCCAAGGCCAGGGCATTTCTGTTGCTATAGGGATACTCACCAAGTGAGCAAAGCACACCCCAGCTCCGAGGGGCACCCAGGAATCAGCACTGATGCTCTGGGGCTTTCGGGCTTTCTTTCAAGGCAATAAATAGCCCAGAAGTCCTGGCCTTCCCCCTTAGGCTCTCATTCATGTTTGCTGTAACACTACAGCTGGACTCAAGAGCTTGTCCTGATAAGGACAATGTTCTCTAGGGCTAGAAGAGCTCATCTGCCTGGGATGCTAACTCCAACAAACCAAAAAAATTCCTTTTGTTCCAAAAACTTGTGACAGATGATTATCAGGTTCCCTTCTGGAATTAACAGTGCAGAAAAAACACAGGTCTCAAATCCCACGTGGAAAAAGCAAGCCCAGAATGCATTTACTGAGGAAGGGCTGCACACAGAGCCCACCCTTCCTGCCTGCTGGATCCCCACTCCACAGAAAACAACACCATTTTTGACAAACCCTGTCTTTACAGTCAAGCTGAATACTCGATTTTCCCCCCTCTTAGTACTTCAGTGCACATTCCAAGTTTGAGCAGCTTGGGAAGAAAACAAAGCAGTGTCTTGGGGACAATAAAACAGCAGAACAGGTCAGAGCATCTGTTTGTGCAAACCTGGAGCAGCTTCAGGTCAGCTCCAGGGCAGGAGGGCCAGGGCTGAGAGCAGAGGGCCAGTTTACCTTTGTGAGGCTGAGCTGCGAAAGCTACAGGAGCAAACTCATCCAGGAGGTCAGCAGCAGGGTTAGAGAGCAGAGAACAGTCAAGCAGAGAGTCTTCCCCAGTGAGAGAGTCTGGATCCAGGTGAGCATCCCAGGGTGGCATTGAACAGGACACAGAGAGTGTTAAGCTCACGCTCCCACATCCCCCCTCGCCCACACGCAGGGCACGAGCACGGCCTCAGTGAAAGCCAGCAGGAACACTGCCCCTTCCCGTCATGGAAGGGATTCCACTGCTCTCAGGGAGGGCAGAGTCCCAGCACCTCCAGCTGGGCTTTCTGTCTCTGAAGCTGAACAGACAAAGGAATCCCACAGAGCCAGGTTAAAGTGGGAGCTCTGCAGAGAGAGGAGCTTCAAATCCAGGGCGCTCCCACCAGATTCCTCTGAGAAGAGCTCGAGTCCATCTGCTGTGGGAAGTGGCCCAACCAAGGCTGCACAATGAGAAAGGGCCAGGAGTTGCCTCTTGTCCCCTTGGGGACAAATCAGTGACTGCTCCTGAGTTCTAAACCACTTCACGGGAGCAATGCACCAGCACCTGTAGGTCTGTGATGGCAGCCTCAAGGAACACTGTGCCACGGAACCACAGAATCTGCTGAGTGGGAAGGGACCCACCAGGGCCAGAGCCCAGCTCCTGGCCCTGCACAGACACCCCAAATTCCCACCCTGGGAGCCCTGCACAGACACCCCAAATTCCCACCCTGCCCATCCCTGGCAGCGCTGCCCAAAGGCTCCTGGCGCTCCGGCAGCCTCGGGGCCGTGCCCATCCCCTGGGCAGTGCCCCTGGGCACCCTCGGGGGGCAGAACCTCCTCCATTCCTCCCCAGGAGAGGAGGAACCACGGAGCACTCCCTGAGCAAGGCCCCTGGGCAGGCCCAGGTGGCAGCAGTGGCAAGAGCAGCCCCTGTGGAAGCAGCCAGGGCTCTCTGCCCCTCGGAGCCCCCAGCCCCTCGTGCCTCACCAACCTGTTCTGTTGGAGGCCACCGACTCGCTCTGGGACACGAGGCGCTGGGGCAGCGGCGCCTCCAGCCCCGGGATGAGGCTCTCCACAGCCACGTCAGCTTTTCCTTTCCACAGGGGCACAGCAGCACAGGAGAAGCCAGAGGTTAGTGTGCAAGGAAAAGCAGAAGAAGGAACTGAGGCAGGAGTTGTCTGAATCCTTTACTGACCCTGTAGTATGCATCAGCTCAAGGGTTTGTTTGGTTTTGAACCTTGGCTTCAGCTTTTATTTGGTTTTATTTATATTAATTTGTACAAGCCCAATTTGAAGTACCCAGGGAGTGAAACAGCAGGTTAGTAACACCTGCCCTGCAGCTGAACAGGAAGAAAATATCCACCTGATCCTTGTCCAGCAAAAGGAAAACGGTGACCACTGGAGTCCCCTTGCATTCAGAGTAACTGATCATTAAAATTCAGACAACTGACAGAAACTGCCAAAGAAGCAGAAGTTTTACTATAACAGGGAGTCACGTCCTTCCTTCCTGTCAGAGCCACAGCTCACACCCAGCTGGTCACAGGAGCCCAGCTGGGACCCCAGCCCACAGGAGCAGCTGATGGCAACAGCCTGCAATCACTGTCCCCAGTGCACCTGGCAAGTGGATAAAACCACAATTCTGCAGCACCCCAAAATCCTGACCCTGCCTGGAGCCTGCTGCATCCAGGACCGCAGCAGCCCAGCACGTTTATCCCAGCACTCCCCAGGTCCAGGGAATGCTGTCCTTCCTCCTCATCCCGCAGAGGGTCCAGGGACACAGACCAGCTCAGTGCCTGGGCCATGGTTAAACACAAAATCTTGACCAGAAATAAAGGTACTTTTGCCATCTTCTTCTTCAATCAGCAATTAACTTTTCTTCTACCTAGAGAACACCCAAGGCAGGCATAGCTGTGCCACGTCACTGCAGACACCAAATCCTCACTGCTCATCCATCTCAGAGAAAAGGCAGATCTGTCTCAGACCATCCACCCCTTCCCAGCAGGGAAGCTCTGGGATTCCCAGGGGCTGCTCTGGGAGCCAGAGGTGAGCATGCAGGGCAGGCCAGCAGCGTGACAGGAGGGGACAGGGCTGGGGGCTTTACCATTGACAGCGTCTGACGTGCTGCCGAAGGGGTCAGCCAGAGGCAGGAGCTCGGGGAGCAGGAGCGCAGGCTCGGGAGATTTGAGTCCCTCAATCAGTTTTTCTGGGGCAAGCAGGAAAAGGAGGAAGGGAGGCAACAGAGAGAAAAAGCAAAAGAAAGAAAAAGACAACATTAACGAGGTGCTCGTTTCATGGCTCGCTGTGCCGTGTGCGAGCCCCAGAGGAGCATCTGCACCACGGGCTGTGCAAATGGCTCCAGCACAGAACCAGCAGTGGCCTGGGCTGCAAAGGACCTTCCAGAGCTCATCCAACCCCTGCCACGGGCAGGGACACCTTCCACTGTCCCAGGCTGCTCCAAGTCCCATCCAACCTGGCCTTGGACACTTCCAGGGACCCAGGGGCAGCCACAGCTTCTCTGCCTCCCCAGCTTCACTGCAAAAAGATTCTCTCTTTAATCCAAACCCCAGCCTCCTTCAGTTTAACTGCATCATCCCTTGCGCAGCCCTGCTGTGAGGTTTGTTCCCCAGTGCCACTCAAGGGCCACGGCCACCTAAGAGAGCTGGGGACATCCTCAGCCACCCTGGGTCCCTCTCCCCAAGGAGCCACTGCAGAGCGCCCAGAGCTCTGGCACTGCCACCCGTAAGTTTATATATTAAACCCCTAAGTTTAACATGCTGAGCCCCCCTTTCAGAAATAATCTCCCCCTCCCTATGCAGGGAATCCTTTGCCAGTGCTTGTGTAACGAGGAGACAGAAGAGCTGGGAGCCTTGGGCCAGCTCAGCCTGAGGAGGGAGCCCAGCCCCGAGGAGCTGGAGCAGAACAGGCACAGGCCCTGCAGCAGAGCCTGCCCTGGGCTCACAGAGCTGCCCAGGGGCTGAGCAATTACTGCAGCACCACGTTTCAAATCACTCGAGTCACCCCCAGCAGCACAGCTCCTGAGGTTCCCATTATCCCTCACAGAGAGCCTGGGCAAAAAGTTCATCTCAATTATTCATCTGGTGGATGAGTGATTTCCCAATTGCTAACCAGGTCTGCAGAAATGAGATTAATTATTTAGCTTTCACGAGGGCTGCTTCCCAGAACAGGAAGGTAAAGAACAATTTCAGGATTTACTAGAAGTAACCACCTGCAGCAGAACAGCTCTGATAAAATTTGCTCCACGTGGACAAATCTGGCCATTTCAACTCGTTGAAATTACTCCATTTATAATCTAACATTAGAATGCTATCAAGCTGTTATACCTGTATTTTAATTTCTGAGTTCATAGAGTGGTGTTACTATTCATTATCCCAAGAAACCCTGCTCAGAACTGCACAAAAGCACAGGAATCCCGCTGTGTAAGACCTGCCATGCTGAGAACACCAAAGAAAAGCTTAAGCTACACTGCTACACATGTGGGAATAATATCCAGCCTTTCCTATTGCCCAATACAAATAATAAAACAGTCTAATGGCTTTGGAATTGCTTATTCAAAGCAGGACAAATTCTACTCCCCATGACAAAGCCAACAACTGAAGCAACCATGAGGGGAAGGAAACCAAAAATTCAGCCCAAGAGGCACCTGTTGTATCATTACAGGCCTGAAAAAGCTCAACTGAAAGGCAAAATGTGATGGAAACAGCAGTCCTAATAGAGAGAACTCTTCCCACCTGTAAGAACATCCATTTCAGAGGCTGGATCTGCATCCAGGTGCCATCCCTGGCTTCTGTGGCACAGACAGGGGCAGAGGGGACAGGCTGGGAGCAGGGGCACCAGGAGGTGTTTCTGCTGTCAGAGGGGCTAAGGAGGGTGGAACTGGCTACAGGGTGTTGGGAAATCAGCACAGGAGAGCTGTGGGAACAAGGAGACAGGGAACATTCTCCATTCCAGACTCTTCCCAAGGGCCTGTCAGTGCCCAGCTCCTCCCAGGGCACCCCCCTGCAGCTTCAAACCCCCACACCCAGCAACTCTTCCTGCCAGATCCCATTCCCAGATGTCCTGCTCCTCCTCCCCTACCTTCACAACAGCTTCCCTCTGTTCCAAGAGTGCAGACTTTCCCTGTGACACACTGGAACTGCCCCAGACGGGTCCCAGAGCTGCCTATTGAGCTCAGCCATGTTTTTAACCACCCAGATTCTGAGAACAACTGTGGTTTTCTCCCCACGTGTTCATTTTTCCTCCTGCCCCAGGGCACAGCTGGTTTTAAGCAAAGCTTTAGGCTGTCAGCGGTTCTTTGCCTGATTTTGTTTCTTGTCTCACAAGATCTCCTTTCCTGCCTCCTGCAGTGCTGGTGCTGATCTGCCAGGGCTGCTTCAGGCAGCCACTGCACCCCTCAGTGCATGATTTAAAGAACTTTTATCCCCTTTCAGTGAGGTTGAGGAGTTCAACAAAAACAAAAAGGTGTCAGGATGAACAGGGAAGGAGATAAAGTGTCTCAAATCCAACAGACAAACCCAGATCACCCCTGTGCAGACATGAACAAGCCCCAGGATAAAGAAGGTTAAGAAAAGGTAACCCGTGACAGAGGTATTTGACCTCACACAGCTCCTGAAGGGCTCTCAGGGTGGCCCTTCATCAGTTCCAGCTGGGACGTGCGTGTTGTACCCGGTCCCTGTGCTCCCACGTGAGGCTGCTGCCTCTTGGAGACCTCCTCTTCCTCAGGCAGCCTGAGAGGCACAGCTCACTTCCTCAACTGGCTGAGAGGCACAGCTTTGGACAATCCAGGGAGAAAGAGCTGACCTTTTCTTCTGATCCCCTTCCTAACACACGCACAGACCTGAAGGAGTTCGCAGTCAGTTTGCTCAGACTTTGTATCTGCAGCCAGCACTGCCAGAGACTGCTGCCATGCTGCTTTTATTGCTGGCCACACACCCCTCCAGCCACAAACAGGCAGAGAGCGTTTCAAGAAACACCAGAGTTAGGGAAAAATATCACTCAGGGGAGGCAAAGGGAATCTGGGTTAGAGCAGGCTATTAGAAAGAACAGGAACTCCTGAAAACCTGCAGGTTAAAAGGGAGCAGAGGGCAGAGCTCTGTGCCAAGGTGAGGACACGCTGGCCACGAGGCAGGAGGGGCAGCAGCACCGCACACACGGGGCTGGTACTCACTGCAGGGCTGGACCTCGCTGCAGGGCTGCCCTGGCACAGCACACACAGCTCAGGAGAGCACACAGCAGAGTCCTCTCCTTCGGGGGCCAGCTGGGAAAGAGAGACAGGCTGTGAAAACCCTGCCAGGGCGGCGGCTGGCAGGGAAATCACCGCCTGGGCAGAGATTTGTCACTGGGGAGGGGCTCTGCCTCCCGGCTGATCAAGTGCTAGCAGATTAAAGGAGGTTCTGCCTGGGAGTCAGAGGGCTTGGACTGGTCCAGGGAAGGCACTGCACTTCCATTCTCCTGGTGGAGTTGCTGTGGAATGGGATTGGATCTTACATAACACAGAAAGAGAAAGGATAAAGCCAAATGGAATGCACAGGGCTTTGCAAACACCACGGAGCATAACAGGACAACACTTAACAGTGGCTCCTCAGGAGATCAAAATCAAGCAATTTTAGTTTCATGTTCAAGACCTCAGATATTTGTAAAATAATAAATTCTCCCCCCTAAGATCAAAGCCCAGGCAGAAGAACACTGGATGCTCCTTACGCTAATTTAGTTGGGATTCTCATGGTCTGATGGCTTTGCTGCTTTAAATCATCACAACACCACCTTGTCCTCTCAGTAAATACAGCAATAAATCCATCAAGTTCCTGCATGAGCAGTTGCCCTTTTGCATCTTCCCAACTCAAGATGTAAACTCAGACCATTAGTGCACACCCATAGCTGCTGTGTCTGCCTAATTGTGCATGTGCCATTACTTTATCTCAATGTGTCATCTTGGTGCAAATGAATTCTCAGCAGAAATACAGATGTTTATTGCAGTTGTTATAAACACCCAGGCATAGCTGGGCACCCAGTTATCTTCTCAGAATTTATGGGCCTGGAGTAGAGTTACAGTGATTAAAAACATCTCATCAAGTATTTTGTTCCCAAAACAATAAAATACCCTCCTACACCAGTCAGAGTGACCCCACAGAGTTCCCCCGACCAACACCCCAGGATTAGTCAGTGGTGAAGCCTGAAATAAGCTCATTAAAAACAACTTGGCTCCTTTTCATGCACATACACAAGGAAATATGTTTTCAGCATGAATATTTAATTCTTCCTTGTTTTAACAGATGTTTTGCCATATTTTTACATTCCTCTTGCCAGCTCATCTCACTAGTTACAATTCCACTGAGAACTGCAGCCATTACACAGGGGAGGAGGTGGGACACACTGAAAACCACCCACTGACACCTGTCCTGCAAGGTGGGAGAGACCAAGGTCTCTGAGCAGCTCCCAGGTAATGCCACCTGCACCTCCAGGTGCCAAGGGGAGGAGGTTTGTGGCTTAAGCAGAAAAAGCAGCTGAGCTTTAGCCAGGCCCTCAGCTGCTGCAGGGTTAGAGGGCAGAGCCCCCAGGACTGGCTCTGGAGGACAAATACCCAATAAAACCTCACCCATGTACTGAAAGCCTCCCTGCACAACACTGCCCTGTGGGCTCAGGGTGCAAAGGCTCACACTTCCACTTCTGGAAGGGTTGTGTGTCCTCCCAGCTGATAAAGACAAAAGTAAAATGTTTTAAAAGCAAGGAGGTTCACTATCAAAGCTTTCTCAGGCATAAAGATATTCCAAAAAGACAGCAAATATTCAGCTGCTCCTGCACAGAACTGAGGCAGCTGCAAGGTGCTGTGCTGGAGCCTGGAGCCGCTCCCAGCTCTGCTGACCACTGCAAACACCTGAGCAGCAAACAGCACGGCCCTGGCCAAGCCCTCTGTGCTGGGGATGCTCCTCACTGACACAGAAGAACAAACACAACACTGCTGGGAGACACACACAGCCTGAAAACCTGAGTTCAAATACAAAAGTTCGATCTTTTCTGCTGAACTTACAAGCAGACAACCCCTCTTAGTTTCAAAGCTAAGGACTGGTGTGTAGCCCTAGTCCTTGAAAATATTCATGAGCTCCTGGCCTCAGGTTTTACTTTACAAAGAACAAACAAATGAAAATGTCTTGGCAGGAACCCCCAGGGCCAACAAAGCCAGGTCTCCTGAGTGTCCTGGCCCCATGGAAGGGGATCCACTGCACTGAACAGAACCACAGGCAGCAGGGAGAGCAGCAGGAGCAGGGTCAGCACCTGCCTGCACAGCTGCAGGACCAGGCAGGCCCAGATCTGCAGGAGGGCACCACAGCCTGCAGCCACTGCTGCTCTGATGAGCTGCCCCAAGGGCAGGGCTGACAATTCCCCCACGGGGCTCTCTCTGCTAGCAGGAATTCCAGAGCTCCCACAGCTGCTGCTCCACGTGGTCCTGCTCTGCGGGAAAGCGACAGGGGAAACACTGTGGTGTCCAACTTCGAGCTGAGGATGCTGGTGGGGAAATAAGTGGCCTGGGGGGCTTCAGGCAGGACAACCAACACCTCCAGGAGCATTTGGGGGGAAGGAAGAAGGAAAATATGCAGTCAGCTGCCTTCTGTGGGTTGTTCTCAAGGGAGAGCTGGGCAGGTCAGCTCCTGGCAGTGCTCACACAGGGAACAAAGACTCCAAGTTCTGCTTCTACTCTCAAACTGCATTTATGGGTAAAATCCCTTTTGGACCAAACCACATTTCTCCTGCTCTTTGAGCATCCACCAAGAAAGAAGCAAGTTCCACAGAGTTATGGATAAAAGGTTTACTTTCTTCCTGAACTGCTCAACTCTCCATGGAGAGATGCCACCCTCAGAGTCCATTTTGAAGCTTGGGTCCTCCAAACCACCAGTGACCCAGAGGCTGGGCTAAGGACAGGGGTGGGAGCTGCAGTCGTGCTCTGGGGCTCACTGCCGTGGCACCTGCCACACACATTCACCAGAGGGCTGCGAGAGGCTCCAAGACAAAAACATTCCCATATTCCAAATCCCACCGATTTGCAAATAAGCTCCTAAGCACTTACATAATCTTGTGCTAAAAAGTGTTGGCTGCTGCAGTCAGAAATGTGCACAGAGGAGAGGGCTTAGAAGCAGCACTGCAAAGCAAATGAAATAGCACCAACTGCACTGGAAAATCTTGCCAAATCAGAAAAGGTCACATGTAACTTGTGCTTCACAAGATGCTCAGATTTGCAACAGACTTTGGAAGCCAAAGAAAAACTGACTCTTACAGGAAAGAAAGATTAACAATAACAAAACCTACAATTTCAGCCTTGGAGACAATTTGAAAAGGGCTTGAGGCAGAACAGGTAATTAATTACCTGGGGATTACTTCTTACAGAATCTTGGAATGGTTTGGATTGGAAGGGACCTCAAAGCCTATCTTATTCCACCCCCTGCCATGGCAGGGGCACCTTCCACCATCCCAGGCTGCTCCCAGCCCTGTCCAGCCTGGCCTTGGGCACTGCCAGGGATCCAGAAGCCACAGCTGCTCTGAGCACCCTGTGCCAGGACCTGCCCACCCTCACAGGGAGGAATTCCTTCCCAATATCCCATCCAGCCCTGCCCTCTGGCAGTGGGAAGCCATTCCCTGTGTCCTGTCCCTCCATCCCTTGTCCCCAGCTCTCCTGGAGCCCCTTTAGGCACTGGAAGGGGCTCTGAGGTCTCCCTGGAGCCTCCTCTGCTCCAGATTGAACAAATCCAAGTCAGCTTTCCCGCCTAGGAGAGGTGCTCCAGGCCCCCAGTCACTTTTGGCTTTGAATGCTGAGCCTCTAAAGACTTGGCATTAAGAACAATGAGAAAACCCCAGGCTTTGCCATGAAAACCAACCCCCAGTGCCAGTGCAGAGCCTGGCAGGGCCCAGGATTTCAGGTGTGCCTACAAACAGGACCAGAAGATTAAGAGGACAAAACAAAGCCCAAGACTCTGCCCCCCTCCATGCCCTCAGCTCTGGTTACCTGGCGTGTCGGATAACGGGAGAGGAATGAAAGGATCAGGCACAGTCAGAAGAGGAGGGCTAGAGTCCAAACTCAGCATGTCTTTCGTTTTTTCAGCTGGTAGAGAAGAGGAAAGGAAAAGAAAAGGCAGAATGAACAAAGAGGAAAGGAGAAAGCACAAAGCAAAGCCCCAGCACAGGCACAGCCCCAGCTCTGGCCTGACACAAACACACACAGGCACACTCTGACCAAGTGCTCTACTAAAAAGAATAAAAAAACCCAAACAAAGCTACTGTCACCATGTAGTTCTCCATCACAATTTAACCCACAGATCTCAGAACATTCCCCGGCAGGGAAGAACTGTTATCTGCCTCCACAGCAGCACAAAAGGTGAAAGGCCTCACAGAGGACACACAGCCCATGTGGGGCCTCTGTGTCTGCAACAAAAGCTGCAGCATCTTGCACCAGCCAGGCTGGGACAGGCCCCTGCCTCTGAGGAAAGAAAGAAAAGGGCTGGAAGTGCCCCCAAGATTTCCAAGATACCTTCCCATGCCAAACCCCAGGACTGGAAAGTCGAGGGGCACATTTTAAAGACAGACACTGCAAGAGCTGACCATAGCACAGCAACCACAGAGCCCAGAGCACACAGATGCTCCTCAGGCTTTGCAGAAGGTGCTTTACAGCTCAACGTGGAGCTGCTGCTGCTCAGCATCATCCACAAAGGCTGATGGAACACCATAAACTGCTCACACTGGACAAACTCAGACAGCAACTCCCCAGGAGCACTCCTGTGTCAGGGGCCCCAACTCCTTCATTCTCTGGTAGAACCAACACACCCAGCCTAGTTATAGGCTCCCCTAAATCTCCTTTTATAAACAGAAATAAGCATAAATGGATTTGTCACTCCTTGCCCCACAAAGGAGTGACAAATCCTTGCCTTCAGCCTCTTCCCAGACTCCTTTCACCAAGAGCTGTTTTGCTTCTGTGGGGAGGCATCAGCCAGGTGCATTTGTCACCAGGGATCCCTGGCATGTGGAGCTCCTGGAAGCACCTTTCCAGCCCTGTGCTTGGCAGGTCTGAGCTGCCTTCAGTGACAACTAATGCTGAAGGATTAGAAATGAGCAGCAGCACTCTCCAAGGGTTTCTGGCATAGAAGGGGCTGCTCACAGCAAAACCTTGGGACACAAGGACCAAAGGAGACACCAGACAAGATCCCACAGGCAGAGGCTTCTGCAGAGAAACTCCTCAGACCAGCCAAGGGCTCCAAGACACAGCCCAGCAGGTGCAGAAATTACTGCCTTCATCACTTAACACGCCAATTATGAGATTGTGCTCTCCTCTGAGGACTCTCCCTGCTCACTCATCCCTGCTGTCCTCCTCACTCTGAAGCACAGATGTTGCTATCCCTGTTCCTCAGCTCCTCCAAACTCATCAGCAGCTCTGACCAACCCCCCCAAGCCAGTTCCCTCACCTGACAGGTTTTACTCTTTGTTATAAGCTCCAGGGAACCCACACACACTAAGAAGCTTCCTTGGGAACTTAAGGGGCTCAGTTTCTTCCCTCACCACAAGCCTCCTCTGTCTCCAGAGTGTCCTGTCTCTGCCACCCAGCTGGGACAAGGGAATGCCCCCTCTGTACGTTCCCTCCTCTCCTGAAGTGCCAAGCCTGCTGCCTGCAGCTCTCGGTGACAAGGTCCTGCTCAGTCTGTCTCAGTTTTCCTTCCCTTTCCAAGAGGTTCTGACAAGAGCTGCCCTTCCATGCTGTTCATGTGCACAGACTCACCTGGCACAGCAGTGAAGGAAGAGCCTCCAAACGCGTCCGCCGGGGCCGCGGCCGCCTGGAAACCCGGCATCAGGTTCTCTGTGGAACTGCCTGCCTTTTCTGGAGCTTTCCCTGGAATGCAGACCCAGGGTTAGGGGAAGAACTTCTGCTCTGAAAGTAGGCTGCTTATCTGTATTTTTAGGATGCTGCTCCACTAGGTGACTTAAGACCCTTCCTGCAAATCCCAACTCGTGGATGAAGCAGAGTCTAAACTGCAGCTTCCACAGGCACCTGAGCACAGGTCACAGGGGCACTGTCACAGCAGCTGGCACCTCTGCCTTGAGGGCACCACTGAACTGCAAACAGAAAGAAACTGGAAGGATTTAGCCCGAGGACTGTAATAACATGGGGCACCCGAGCAGTCCCTGCCCCAAAGCATCCCCAGCCCACGGCAGAGCAGGCAGGCGTTGAGGCACCCCCTGGACCTACCGTCCCCCAGCTTTGCAAAGTCCTTGTTCAGCAGCTCCTCAGCTGTGAGCTTGGAGAAGTTGTCATCATCAAAGGGGTTCCACGTGGACACGTCGGGAGGGTTGTAGACGTTCTGCTGGGAGGTCCTTGGCGAGCCCGAGGGCGTGGTGGAAGCGGATCTGGATGTGATCATCCCAAACAAGAGCCATTAACCTCCCATCTGACATCCTCTGGCCAGCACTATCAGCTGGTCCCAGCTACCATGCTCTAATGACTTGCCAATTAAAACATCCAGTGTTAACTTACTGCAGTCCCACGCTCAGAAGCCTGGGAGTGGTGAGGCTGAGCCCCCACATCTCAGGGGTTAAAACCAGCATCCCACCCGGAACAGCAGTGCCCACAGGAAGGCTTCTTGCCTGTACACACTGTAAAAATGACCTAGCAAATATTCCTAGGGAATCAGAGCTCCATTAAGATCTCCAAGACCATCAAGTCCAACCTTCAGAAAGTGCTGGTGTCAAGCAGTGAAAATGAAGTGCACACCAGGGCTGTGGCTGAAATTACACTGCCTTTTGTGAGCCAGAGAAGGCCTTAGTCACCCAAAGCTCTTTGGGAGCTCAGACAACTCATGAGAACTTTGGGGCAAATTTTCCATCACTTCCTGCCAAGCCCTAAACGGAGGTCTTGAAGGCAAAGGCTCACTCAGTTTTGTGCCTAACTCCATTCAGAGCTTTGCATCGAATGCCTCCCAGAGCCTGGCCCAGCCCTCGCTCCACACCACACACGGGGACCCCGGGCACCTACTTGAACTTGTTGAGGCTGAGCCCCCCGTGCCCCGGGCACCTACTTGGACTTGTTGAGGCTGAGCCCCCCGTGCCCCGGGCACCTACTTGGACTTGTTGAGGCTGGCCTCGGCGGCGGCGGCCTGCAGCAGCTGGGTGGATTTGCTGGCGGGCACGCCGAACACGGCGCTGTGGGTGACGTCGCTGAGGATGCGGCGGTGCCCCGCGCGCTGCGCCTTGGGCGAGGACGGCGGCGTGAGCGAGCCCAGCTTCTGCCCCTGCCCCGGGGCCTGCTGCTGCTGCTGCTGCTGCTGGGGCCTCGCCTGAGCCTGCGCCTGCCAGGGAGAAAAGCACAGTGCCCTCAGTCAGAGCAGCAGCCACGGGGAGAAAACAGCTCCTGCTGCAGCACCCAGTGTTCCAGCCATGGATCTGGGGAGAAAACAGCTCCTGCTGCAGCACCCAGTGTTCCAGCCATGGATCTGGGGAGAAAACAGCTCCTGCTGCAGCACCCAGTGTCCCAGTCATGGACTGGGAACAGTCTGGAAGGGAAAAGCCAGACAAACAAAGGAACTGTGGCAGGGGGGGATTTGCTGCTCTGCAGTATTTCAGGATTACAGCACAGGCAGAGAGTCTCTCTCCTCTCTGTGGTGCAGCTCTGGAGGTAAAACCTCCATTAGGACTTGGCAAAGCTGGCTGGGCTCAAATCTGCTCAAGGGCAGAGAGGCCGAGATGCAGAGCATGGGTGGAAAAACTCAGGTCACAGTACACAGGAGCCTTGTCACAGGGACACAGGGCCACGGTGGAGGGCAGCACTGCCCTCAGCACATAACGTCTGACTGGGGCTGAATGCCTAAAGGGGTGGAGGTCTTGTGCAGAAATCTTGTGCAAAAAACTTTCTTAGGGGAAGGGATAAAAAAAAGAAAGCAAGGGCCACAGGAGCAACATTTGTCATTAAAATGCGGAGGAAAAAACCAGGCACATTTGGTTTAGGTGTGAGCCAAGATAGCCCAGCTACAAATCCTGTGGAAACTGCAACGGGTTTCCTCACACTGATTTTATTTTTCCATTGCCTTAGTCTTGTGTTACACTCACAAACCCATAAATACTTGAAATACGGTTCTGTAGTGATAAACAACAGCACCACTTGTGACTGTGTGATTTTTCACAATCTGTCTGACAGGGAGATATCACTGCTGGATTTAAAACGGGAAAACTGGAATACGAGGAGCAGCAAGCTGTGCACGTCTCCTCCCCTGCCTGGGCACCACCTCCCTGTTCCCAGGCCTTTTCCAACCAAGATGAAGGGCTTGGAAAGACCTAAGAGGGCAACAGGAGAGAGCTGCCCAGTGTGGTGCTGGACCCTGGGGGCAGAAGGCAAACGGGAGCTGTCCTGCTTTCCCTCTGGCATTCCAGGCACGCTCACTTACTGCTCCCCATGCACCCACCTGCCTATGTAGGTCACTGCAGAACAGGACATTTGGTGCTGAGAGAGAAAAGGGCAGCGCCAAAACCACCACAGGAATGAGGGCAGAGCTTCATTAAGCTGGAATCTCCCAACGTGAAAAGGTTTTGATAGGTCCTTGCTAGGTGTCTTCTACTCGGAGACTCTGCTCTGCAGAGATGAGGCTTCACTACCATTTTTTAAATGAGTATTTCCCTCCTGACTGCTGCAGGAGCAGAAAAGAGTCCAGATGTGTCCATTCTGATCAGCCTACCAGGGGAATAAGGCTAATTTTCAAGCTAGCTGATTTAATAAAACTAAGACTGTTCTTGTGCTAGCAAATCACAGCAAAGCTCTTGATTCAATGCTCCATTTGAGGCCTTTCTGCCCTAAAAGGAACAGGGTAACAATGGGCATCACTCAAAACCTGTCTGCACATACTGAAAAACCTCCCACCAGCTTCAACAAACTGACCTGCCCCAGGTCATTCACCAGAACAGGAACAAGACCAGGAACACAAGAGCTCTGAGCGTGTCCCCAGCCAAACCAGGGCTGGAAATACAACAGCAAAGGGGATATGGCAGAGCCCTGAGACACCTCAGAGAGCAGAGCAAACAGCTGCCCCAGCGCCGCTCAGCTCACGGATTATGGAGTTTATTGGTCAGATGAACTCCTGACAGCACTTCCAAGGAAACAAGGAGAGGGGAATTAACTGGCAGTTCACAACAGGCCAGCACAAAGTGACCCTGGACTCAAACAGCTGTGTACCTCTGAAATAATGGACTCATGGAATGATTTGGGGTGGAAGGGATCTTAAAGGCCACCTAGTCCCACCCTGTGCCATGGGCAGGGATGCTCTCACCCCATGCAGCCCGGCCCTGAACACCTCCAGCAGGCGCTGCCTGCTTTGCACACCTGCAGCCAGGTACGGCACAAACACTGGCAGCCTCCTCCTGCCTGGTGCCCAGGATTACTCCAGCACACAACCAGAGTTAGGGACACCCTTCTGAGCTCCCAAAGACAAGAGTGGATGGGATTGCCCAGCAATGGAAACAAGAAGCACAGCTTCCTCCCACAGCCCTGCAGAGCACTTTGGCCCCCTGGCACAGCTCCCTGCCCCTCCCTGTGGGCAGCTGCCTGTTCCTCTGCACTTGGACATATTTTCCATCAAGCAAAGAGCATTTATTTTAGGTGCACATTCAGATGATTAGTAAAGTGGATGATTGATTTATTTATTTTTAGATATGGTGCCTTCAAAAGTCTCCTTTGAAAAGTCTCCTTCCCACTACATTTATTAAAAAGTTAACTCAATGCTAGCAACAACCAGGAAGCTGTTTGTGCCTTGCTCTGAGCATCAGGCAAGTTTCCCAAACAAGCAGCAACAAAGTAGCTCTGGTGCCCATTGTGTTAAATAAAGTTTCAGGGAGTTTCTCACATGTCTTCTATGGCATCATGACAGGGGATGGAGAGAAGCCGCACTAAGCTGCTACTTAGATCGACTCATCTGCTTTCTACTCATCCGTTACTCATCTCCTTTCTGTGGACCCAGAGCACAATTGCAGAGTACAGCATCCTGCTGGAATGAGAAATCCAAACAACTGCACATCTCTGAGGCAGCAAGGTCAGTGCTGGCATTTGTGACTCAGTAATAACTGAGTTACTACTAATCAGGCCCCAGAACCACAGAACTGTTTGGGCTGGAGAAAGCCTCTAAGGTCATCAAGACCCAGCATTTCTCCAGATCCACCAAGGCCACCAGTATGCCCAAGTGCCACATCCAGGCATCTGTTAACCAGGAATGGTTTCCTGGGGACCCCACCACTGCCCTGGACAACTGTGCCAGGGCCAGACAACCCTTCAGGTGAAGAGATTTCCCTAACATCCAACCCAAACCTCCCCTGGCATCTGATCTGGGCTCTGTGGGTCTGAAAGGCCAGCTGAGGCATCCCCAGCACGCAGGAGCTGGCAGAGGAGCATCTGTAGCCCAAGTGCAGTGCCCCATGCCTCTCCCCAAGGTCTCACCCCCTGCTCCTGCGGCTGCGCCGGCAGTGCCGCGCTGGGCTGGGCCTGGGGCTGCGCCGGCGCCAGGGGCTGCTGCTGCTTCTGCTGAGCTGCTGCTGCTGTGGTCTTCTGCTGCATGGCTGCCTGCTGGGCCATCAGCTGCTGCTGCTGCTGCTGCTGCTGCTGGTAGTAGTTCTGCATCAGCTGCTGCTGCGCGGGCGCTCCTTGCTGCATCACTGGGAACTGGGAAACAGCGCTGGTTGAGAGGTTTGAGGTGGTGGGCCCAGACCAAACCTTGCTAGAGGGCTGGGGATGCACTGGAAAATGCCTAAAAACTGCACCCACTTCCCCAAAAGAACAGGAAACTTGCCATAAACACAAAGCTACAGCCCTGCAGACACAGATGTGATGAACCCGGCACGCACACTCACCTGCTGTGCCTGCATCACCTGCTGCTGCTGGAAGTAGGCAGCCTGCTGCTGCTGCTGCTGCTGCTGCAGGAGCTGCTGCTTCAGGAAAAGCTGCTGCTGATGCTGAGGGGTGGCCTGGGGCTGTGTCGAGGGGACCTGGGGCTGTGCCTGGGGCGCTGCTGCCGGCTTGGCCTGGGGCTGGGCTGGAGGCTGCTGAGGGGCTGCTTTTGGCTGGGGGGTGCTGGCAGGGAGCGGGGGCTGGGCACTGCCCAGGGCAGCCGGGCCTGCAACTGGCACAAGAACCCAAACCCAGCATTAGGTCAGTGCCCTGAGGCACACGGGGGTGCAGGGACCACAGGGACACGTCGCTCACCCTGTGGCTGAATGGCTGCCTGGGCTGTGGCTCTCTTCCTGGGCGTCAGGGCTGGCTGGATGGGCAGAATTCCAGGGTTGGGCTGGGTCTGTCCTGCTTTAGGTCTCTGGCGGGGTGCTATGGACGTTTCTGTCGTAGGGATAGGGTCTGTGAGCCTGTCAAGGAAGGAGGAGGAGGAAGGGCAGTGAGCACAGCCTGTGAATTGGGCAGCTGGTACACAGAACACACAGTTAAACACTCACCCACACTTCAGCTGGGTGTGACTGACAAAGGTCAAACACTCACGGGCACCCAGACACAGCAAGCCCAGTAAAACCTCTTGGATGCATTCACAACAATTAATTCAACACTATCACTCTGACTTCTCTGCCAACCGTGGCATCTTCTCCTGGTGGACAGCTGGGGCTTGTCAAAACCACTCAACTTATATCCAACTATTTCCTACAACATATTGCTTGAAACCACTCAGACTTCTGAATGAGCACGTGAAGGACACAAATGAACTCATGAGCAGCTGGTACCTTTGGGCAGTTGTCTAAACTGCCATCTTTAGATGTACTTTAACTTTGGTACATCCACCCCAGAATCACGGCATTGAGCTCTTCTGACCTCTGCTCAATGTTTGCTGGGCTCCAAAAGTGCACAGCACGGGAGAGGAGCAGCCATCCCCCCAGCCTTCTGTGAACACTGTGGTTTGCAGATACCAAATGGCTCTTGATAACTAAGGAGGCTGATATCAGACTGCTTCTGAGAGCTGACACACCTGACTGACGGGAGAGTAACTGTGCTCAGCCACCACTGGGCAACTGAAGCCCCCAAGGAAGCAGTTAATTACACCTTTGCTAATAAACAGCAGAGACAACAGGCAACAAAAGAGGGAGTAAAAAGCAGGTGGGGTTACCTGGCCTTTGGTTGACTCTTCTTTGCAGCAGCTTCACTTGCTTTAACTGGGTCTGGGAGTTTGGCAGGGATTGGAGAGTTCTGCAGATCCCAAAAACACACAGTTTGGTATTTTGAGGGCAGAAAAGAGAGTCAGAAATAATGTGCAAAAACATCACAATAAAACAGGGAGATCTGGGCATTCCCAAAGCAATTACTCCTCATGCTAGACACATAACAAACACCACAAGGTTCGTGTCATGGGGAGACAGAACTTTGGGAGAGTCTTTACAAAGGAAGAAAAGAGGGCTCAGCTTTTTGACCACGGAACATGGAATATGAGCACAAAGCTCCACAGCACAATCTGGGCATTTTTAAAAGACAACCAGGGGACAGTAGTGACAAAATTTATTAATGATGCTATAAAAACCCAGGCATAATAGAACCCAAACTATCTCTTATTCATAAAGACCATAAATAAACACCTGAGCATGGGGAAAAAAACCCCTAAGTTTCTATTTATGCAGAAACAAGAAAATAAAATGTCTGTCACAGGTGCCCATAACAACATAAGAAAATGATTGTCAACTCCATTTTTCTTCTGAAGTCTCTAAAGACACACGAAGAAGGAGCAGATGGTTGTGTAAGGTCTGATGCAGTTCAAATGCTAAGTCCCAGCCAACAGATCCAGAACTGCTGTGTTCAAACCCAAGTGCAGGCCAAATTACACATGCTATGATGAGTGTGCCTGGAAATCAAATTGGTTTCCCAAGCATGGCCTAATTTTCCGTGTTCACATGCACGAGATCTCTTGGTTGGCCTCACACTGATGACTGGGTGAGGAGGTCTACCAGGGACAAACAGAAACAAGTAACATGAGAAATCCTGATTTCTGACCCAAAAAAATCCAAACCAAGCTGTGCTGCTACAAACAAACAAGCACAGACACATCATCAGTGTCTAATTACTGATTCCTAATCATTCCTGTCTAATTACTAATCCTCCTAATTACAGAACTGGGGAAAACCCAACAGAACAGAGCCAAATGCCTCCCCAGCCCCTCCCAGAGCCACCCTCAGGCCACTCCCCTGCTCACCTGGACATTCTGCACCGGGCAGTCCTTCTTGGCCAGTTTGAAAGCAAAGTAGGAGACCTGATAAATGTCAGGTCTCTTATCAGGGTCTGGCTCAAGCATGTACCCTTGAAGAGACAGAGATGCTGAGATTAGATCAGGTGCAGGGCAGCCAGCTGTGGCAGCACATCAGACTTGACACAACAAAGGACTTTTCTGTGCTGAGGGGGAAGAGGCCCTGGCACAGGTGCCCAGAGAAGCTGGGGCTGCCCCTGGATCCCTGACAGTGTCCAACACCAGGCTGGATGGGGTCTGGAGCAGCCTGGGATGGTGGAAGGTGTCCCTGCCCATGGCAGGGGTGGCACTGGGTGGGCTTTGAGGTCCCTCCCAACCCAAGCAATTCTACAACTCCACACTGGGTACAACCAGGTGCTGACAGGGTGTCCTGCCTCCTTCAAAGCATGTGGTCAGTGCAGGCTCAGCAGTGCTGAGCTGGGAACAGGCAGCACAGTCAGGATGGACCAGGACAGATCTTCCAACAGAGCTGGGACTGCAGCTGCTACTGAAGCCTCTGGGGCAGGGAGGGGAAATGCTGCCTGGCCAGGGAACAGCACTGGCTGGGACTGGGCACTTCCAAGTGAACCCACAGGAGAAGGGCTTGACCCAGCCCCGGTGTGCCAGCAGGGCAGGGAGACAGGGCAGCCACAGGGACCACTGCAGATACCCCCACATCAGCAAAGAAAATACCAGCCTGCTCTGCAAACACATCCAACTCTGTGTGAGTCAAGACTGTGGCTAGGGAAAGAAAGAAAAATCAAAAGCTGCGCTGGAAACAAGAGAGCTGCCCCAGCTTTGCCAAGAGTAGTGCATTGTACACTTAATTACACATTCACTCTAGTCAGTGGGATATTTATAAATCATTTCAGTTCTGTTTCCCAGTTCACAGAAGATGAATTCTTATCACTAGCCTAAGTCACTGTGGTCTTTTCAGTTCCTTATCCAAACAGATTTATTACTGCAGAAATACGTTTCTGCATAAATAGGCTTATTGTGCAAGTTTCTGTAGGACTCAAACCGAACGGCTGTCTGTGTTCCTGCCTTTCCACAGAGCTCACCCCAGCCTGGCCAAACAGAAACCTCTTTGTCATCACTGTCTCTCCAAGAGTGATCTCCGAAACTACTGAAAGATCACTTTAACCACCTCTGTGTGCAAGCAGGGCTCTGAAAAGGAGAGAAAAGCTCCTGGTTTTACTGTAGGGCTGGAAGAGCAAAAGGCCTGTGCTGCTCTTCAGCCCTGTCAGACACTCACGGATGAGGCAGTGCATGTCCTGGGAGTGCCGTGAGTTGTCTGGAATGGTGAAGTTGCCATCACAAATGGCCACCTGGCTCTCCCCAAAGGGCAAGGTGAAGTAGCACAGCTTGTACAGCAAACAGCCCAGGGCCTGCAGAGAGAGAACAGATTCAGACTGAGCCCAGCAGGGCATGGCAGGGAGCAGGGGGGTCCTGCTGATGGCACCAACACCCTGAGAGGACCTGAGACAGGCACAGCTGCAGGGAAGATGAGCACATGCAGAGCTCTCCCTCTCGTTAGGCACTGATCTGGGGGATTGCTCATCACCACACTCCCCACAGCCCTGCAGAGAGTGACCCTTCGTGTCACTGAGCAGGCAAAGCCTTTCTGCCACACACAGGGAGGAAAGAGCACAGTAACAGCACAAATAAATGGCAACCATCATCGTTAATACATCCATTCTGACAAAGAGAAATCCAAACTGTTTGCAAGATGAAGTTCAAACAACCTTTCAACTGCTATAAATAAATGCCAGGGAAGTACAGCTCACTCTGCAGGCTGCCAGGTTCTACCACCCTTCCCTCTACTGCCACACTGCTCTTGGCAGCAACAACCATCACCTACTGCAAAAGAAAACAGTTTTTGCACAAAGGGCTAATTATGAAACACTCCTGCCACCTCAGAGGGGGGAGCAGGAAACATTTCCTAATCCTAAGAAACTCATCATCAGCTCATCTCTTTTGTCACAGGATTTCACAACGAAATTGCACTCTGGCTTAAAATAACCTCGGTAAGATTTAAGGGAAAGGGAGGTTTCCAGCAGGACAGGCCTGGGAGCTGAGGCCCCACTGTGCTCACCACCATACACTGCTCTGGACACGCTCCAAGTGTCACTGGAACAGAACTCCTGCCACACCAGGAAGAGCAGAGCCTTTGGATCTCCCCCCTTCCACACTATCACAGGAAGGAGTGCAAATCCTGGTTCTCCTCTGGCTGCCTTTGAGGCCCTGTCCTTTCCTGCTGTCACAGCTGTGACCTCCCCTCTGCACTCACTCCAGGCCAGTGACCCTGCACAGTGCAGGGCTGATCCCACAGGCCCCTGGTTAAACCTGCTCCCACAGGAGCTGCTGCTCCCCAAGCTCTCTGAGGGCACTCTCAGCAGATGTCACACCAGCAATTCTCCCTCTTGTAGACAAAGAACTACTGAACATAAGTCAAAACTCTCTTTTTCTGCTTCTACCGTGTTACTTCCTAGCTCAGGGCTCCAAAAAACACAAAACATGCTCCCATTTAGCATTTTAAACACTTTTAAACACATGTGCTGAATTGCCACTCCAAACAGCACAGACTTTCTCACCTCTGTCCCACCCAAAGGAGCCCTCCCCCCTTGCCCCCTTGACCAGGATAGCCACGAATGGACTCCACCACAGCTGCATTTTGCTCTCACCATGAAGAAAGAGCATGGCAGGATTGCCCTGACCACCAGAAACAGTGCAGAAGTTTGGCCTTTGGCCAGTTTGACAACTCAGCCCTGTGCTACACAGGATCAGTGCACTGCTGCTGATTTTCTCAGGTTTCTACTCAATTCTGACCAGAACTTTGATTCCACAAACTAACAACGCAGCCCAGGCACAGTGAATTCTCTGGTTTAACTTAAGGTATGAAATCATGCATGCCCTAATCAACCCTGGAGTTTCATCCATCTCTCAATTCAAACCACACAGGAGGAGTACACACGTCTGCTGCACCAGCCTCCCTGCTCAGCAGGAACTCATCAGACACATCCTCAGAGGAATTCTTCATGCAGAAACCGTCCAGGCTCTCAGAACACCAGGCCAGCCCCGTTTCCCCGCATGGCAATGAAAGCAGCCTGGCTGGAGTGCTTTCCATACATACCCAAATATCTGCTTTTGTAGTGATGAGTTTGCCACTGTAGAGGTTCACCATCTCTGGGGCTCTGTAGGATAGCGTTGTGTACCTGCAGGGGAAGGGGCATCAGGGAGTTCAAAAGGGCTGTATCAGGTAGGTAATATTCCCAAATAATTCAAAACTCACTCTTTCCCTATTCATTTTAAGGAAAGGGATGCTAAAGATATCTGTCAGAAGAATCTTCTAAAAGCATCACTTGCTACACACCTCAAACAATAAAACACCCCTCAAACTGCCCTGGGAAGCCGAAAGAGTAACCACAATCCTTTCTAAAGCACAGAATTCATCACATAACTGTGCAGTCATTTTAAGAACAGAAACATTCAAGGATTCAAAGCATTAACAAGGTCAGTAATCAAATGTCCTCTGCAATGCTCTCACTGCAAGGCTGTGGCCAACTGTATTACAGGGATTGTAACTGGATATGTGGCTCCTAAAAAGTAGATTTCCACACCAGGAGTCCTGCTCAGAGCCACTGCAGCAAGGGATGGGGCACTGCGTACCTCAAACCACAGTGAGGATCCACCTCATCTTAACAGATCACAACAAACAGAAAAGCTGGAAACTGCTCCACAGGTTATGAGGCTCTTCTGACAAGATTTCCTACCAGCAGGTCTGTCATTTCTGCCTGCTGCTTACCCTGATCACAGGAAAGCATTGCCAAAGGCAAAGGTTTTGCAGGCTTAAGTTACAAATAGGGCATTCCAAGGGGACTGATTAGGAGCACTCTGAAAACTCCAGTCAAACAAATCCAGGAAGTCCAGGCAGATGTAGCTGAATCCCAACAAAACAGAGGCATCTGTACCCATTCCTAACTAGCCAGAAAGCTGTACTAACAGGAGGGCAAGTCTGCAGCAGTGATGTTAGAACTAGAGCAGGGCCAAGGGCCTGGAGTGTGCTCCACCCCTGACAGGGCTCACTGAACTGCAGGTGAACCCCCTTTCAAAAAGCACCAAGGGGCACCAGGGATGCTGCCAGGACAGCTGGCAGGGCGTGGGGCAGGAGGAGGAGCTGGACTGAACCCCTCGAGGACCTGACACTGCCCATGCAGAGCTGGGATCAGTGCCTGGCTCCGTGGGGAGGGGAGCTCAGCAAGGATGGGGCTGGCTGTGTCACCCCTGTCTGGAGCTCACAGGAGCCAAGACAGATGAAGGGCAGAGACAGCCTGGCCCTGCACAGGACAGAACAGGTCACTGCCTCGCCGAGGTGGGGCTGCCTCTCTGCATTAATCTCAGTCTTCCAGGTCCAAAGCAATTACATCAAGCTCAATTTATTGTTTCACCTTCCCCCAGGCACTCATTCACCTGCAGCAGACACTGCCAGGCAGGCAGCACAGCCAATCTGCTGCAACAGGCTGGGCAAAATTAATCCCAGCACAAGAAAAAATTACCCTTCAAACACAAACTACAGCTGGGCTGAAAAGGCAAAGCACACTTACTTCTTGATCTCCTCCTCAACTGCATTCACCCCTTCTGTTTGAGGGTTCTGGAATTTGTTGGTAGCACTTCCAAAGTCACACAGGACGTAGTGGCCACGGTCGTGCAGCAGGATGTTTTCAACCTGGGAGCATCACAGACAGACATAGAATCAACTCAGATAAAAACAAATATTCAGGGTTTGGTTTTTTTTCAGATGAGTCAAGGTTTTAAGTGCCTGAAGACATATGAGACACATCTGACACTAAAGCCTAACGTGACAGCAAAGAAAACAGGCATCAAAACTCTGTCACATCTCCTAAAATAGAAGTCAAATCATGGAAGCACAGTTGTAACACTGCCTTCCATCCTGCCACCCCTCCCTTCTCCTCCTGCAAGCACATTTCTTTGCCTCTTGTAAGACTTCAGTGTCCCAGTGCCTGTGGAACTCAACGTTCCTGAGCTACTGGTCTGGCACCTGAACTGGGGACAGGAAATCCCAGCTGTCTCAGCTTTACAAAGGGCAGTAACTCCTCACTGTCTCTGGGGCACAGAGGAGGCAAACAAATAACACACACACTTCCATATTTATGAAATTAAAACACATCTCCAGGCCTTTACCTGCATTTTACCTGTCCCTGAGGGTCATGTTCAAAACAAACCTCAGCTCAAGCTCACATTTATTTGCTTGTTCTCAGAGTCTGCTGGGTGTTCCACAGTCCCTAAACAGGGGCTGCAGCAGCAGAGGCTCCCCCAGACTGCTGACAAGACCCCTCTCTTCCAAATATTACTTGGTACCTTCAATCAAGGCAACAAAACAAATGCTGAGACAAATAAAATCAGCAGAAACCTTCTCCTCGATACTCACAACTGTGCTTTAACAAAACTCTACCTTGCATCCACCCAAGAAAATTGCCCGTTTCAACACTGACTTAAAATGTGTGAAACCCTGTGTTCAGATCTTTGCTTTGGCAGAGCACCCCTGTGTTCCAGCTCCTCATCTGTGCAGCAGCATTAACAGCATGTTCTCTTGAGGGAACACACAATTTTTCACGTCTTTATCTTCAATCAGTGTCAAATGCTCAGATACAACAACGAGATAAAACATACTGCTCATACAGTTCAAAATAAAAAAAAAATCACCACATAAGCATTTGCTAACAAAACCCTTTGGAAGCAGAGCTCCCCATCAAGGATGATCCTTACAAGAAGGCAAGAAAAAGAAGGAGTCGGCATTTTAAGCATCAGAAAATGCAGCCAGATTAGAGCAGCTGAGGGGGAGAACGTTGGCTTGAAACCAAGGGTTAAACACGCCCCTTCCCCCTCTGCCACCCATCTGCTCTGAATAAAGCACTGCACACAGATGTTCTCCCCAGCAGAACAACACTGGCAGTGCTACTCCCTGCTCCCTGCAAACACTCCTCCAACATTTCCCCAAGAGTCCTCCCACTTTATCTGGCTGAGAAGTCAGAGGGGATTTTTCACTCAAACACCCTGCAAGGTTTGTTAAACATCAGCACGGGACCATCCAGCAGCCAGGTTGGATTAGCAAATGCCAGGAGAAGGGAAAAAAAAAAACCACAGCAAAAGAAATCACTGCTACCCACTGCCAGGCCAGAGAAAAGTGTCCTTAGAAGGAGTATGAAGGTGTCTTCTTCTGGTCAAACACCCAGAAAGCTGCACTCCAGCTTCCAGCACTGCTAACTCTGGCTGCAGCCTTTGACACACCCAGCACAGTCAGATTTAGACCCCAAACAAATGCCTTCAGAGGAGATGAGTTGTCTTAAGTTTTGCTGGTTACAGAGTGTAGTCAGCTTCAGTCTTTCCAAAATAAATGCTTCTTTGCTAGAACAGAACCGGAGTAATAAAAACCACTGCACAGATGTGCTGGGGAGGGATGAGGACACGTTTTCTTTAGATGATTGATTCAACACCTGTGACCTTCTCCTGAGAGCAACAGCTTCAGTATTGCTGAGCTCAGGTAGTGATCTGGGAGGGATGCATCACCAGGGCACACTTCTGGCTGCTCTGCAGCACTGTCAGGTCTCTTCTCTCCTTGGTACATAGCTCGTGTAAAACAATGGCCAGTGGCACAAACAAACATCTCTGAGGGCTCTGAAAATAGAACCTGCCCCACAAAGCACATCTGAATTTCAAAAGCACACAGCAGCTCCTTCTTGGCTGAGTATTTCATTCCAGCACTTTATGAGCTCGTTGAGTGCAAAGGGAACATCTTTTTGTTTGCTGGATTACAGGCCTGGGACTTTTCCCAAGCTGGCCCTGCTCTGTTCCCAGCTAAGCACAGAGTTTTACAACACACTGCGTGGTCAGAACTCCAGAGGCCACTTTCAAAAGCTCCTAAGGATTCCTGCCCCAAGGCCAACACTTATGGAGTGCTCCTTTTAATCTGGGTCCAGGAAACAACAGCCACAGCACACTTTTTGTGAGCTACCTTAAATAAGCAGTGTTTCAGGTCACTGTGAATAATTCATCAGGTACATTCCGGCAGAATTATTCACCAACATTTGTGTTTAAGTAGATCTATAGATGGCAAACATATGGTAAGTAGAGAGGTGTGTTTATGCCCACTTCTCCTCATCACCAGCAGGAGAAGCACAGCGTGGGGGCAGACACGGCGAGGAGGGTGCACCCTCCCTGCTGCACCCCTGGAGCCACAGCTCACCTTCAGATCCCTGTGGATGATGGGAGTCTTGCACTGGTGCAGCCTGGCCACGGCCTCGCAGGTGTCGCAGAAGATCTGCAGGACCTCGCTCTCGGTGAAGCCGGTCTGCAGGCGCTGGTTCATCAGGTTCACCACCTGCCCCCCTGCAGGACAGAACACAGCAGGGTTTGTGGTTTGTTTGTCTCCCAAACCACAGCAGGGACACAGCGAGACCTCTCCTCCCCACATCACATCACAGGGCACACAACGAGCTTTGGCCACCCCAAACCCAGTCTCCCCAACATCCCTGGTCCTAGGCTGCTCCTCAGATTGGGGCTCCACAGTCAGCACATGAAGGTTCAAACTAAATTCACAACAAACCTTCCCTGGAGGCTTTTTGCAATCTGCTTACTCAGCTTGTTTCACTCCCCTCCATCCCAGGGGTTTGCAGAACCTGTGGGCAGGTGTTACAGCTCACCTGGGCTCTGAGGAAATCTCCACACCAGCTTCCACAGCCCACCTTGTCCTGGCTGTGTCAGCACTCAAATAATTCAAACTAATTTTCTTTTTTTCTTCAAATAGGATTTCTTTTGTCTGACTAGAGGAATAAAAGGCTGAATTTGGGGCACCCACAGTCCACAGATTAGTCTGCCACATGTAAGCAAGAGGAGGGAGGAAGGGAGAAAACCCAGAAAACCCACATGTTAAGTGGCTTGGCTGAAGCTGTCAACTGGCAAAGAAATAAAAATCCATCTGCAACAAGGGAAACTCTGGCCAAACAAAAGCAAGTTTTCACGAACGAGTCCTGAATTTGTCTCAGCTTTGGGGTTTTGTTGCTGTCAAGGCCTTTCCAAAACAACCCAGAGATTTTTTTTCTCCTCTAAACACCCTAGACAGACAGAGAAAAGCTCCTTTCTGAAGCTCTGGCAAGGCAGCACTGCATCATTCCACATCACAAGCGCTGGAAAACTTTCGTGATAGGAAAGAAAAGCTCAGTTTAATGAACGCTACAGCTGTGAACATTTTACACTCAAAACGAATGCAGCTCTGCACACAAAGACGCTGATTTGGTTTGGAAACCCTGCCACAAAAGGAAAGTAACAAGGGAAAATCAGCGTGTAACAAGCATTGCAAGTGGGAAGGCTGCAGACGTGTGCTCAGCACAGCATCTGGCAAGAACCACGTGAGAAATGCCACCCTGCAGCTCTCCTCCTTTCAGAAGGAAGGAGATACCTTAGAAAGATGGATTTTACTTCATCAGCCCAAAATTTGGGTACTGCAGCTGGGGGGTGCATCTGAACAGCTCAGGTTTGTACCTCCCTCCACATGGGCTCTGCACATGGGGCTGAGCAGGGATTTGCCAGCACTGCCAGGCCCTGAGCTTACAGCAGCTCTTGTCATGTTTAGGCTGAAGCTTGAAGAGAGCTTATGGAGAGATTCCTTCAGCAACACTGCACACAAAGTTCCTCCCCTCACCAGCAAACAACCCAGTGCAAGTCAAGATTCCTGCAGCAAAACAAAGCAGCAAAGAGGACACGGCAGAACAGAAGCCTGCAATGGGCATGTTTACACACATCTACATGTCCTTGCTACAATACTTTTGAGTTCAAAGCCAGACAGGCCCAAAAATACCCATTTGCATCGGCTGCCACCATGCAAACCAGCCACAGGCTCCTGAAGTCACCTAGCCAATTATTTTTGCTGAACACTCTTCCTGCAAGGAGCATTTGAGCCCAGCACACGCATCGTGTTCCAAACATCACATCCCAGCCACAAAGATCAAAGCTTTGGGATAGCTGGAAGAGCCTGTCTGCCTACAGACAGCCAAGCAAAAAGGTCAGAGGTAAGAGGAATGTTTTTTGGCTTCCCGTTATCCATCTCATGCTTCTTCCAGAACAATCCTACGCCAGGCTGATGTGGAACAAAGCTTGCAATGAGACTAAAGTGAAGAAAAATTACATTCCTGGCAGCTTTTAGAGGAGCCACTTCTTGTGTGGACTGTTCTAAAGACAACAGCAAGATGTATTTAAGGGTTCTCCTTCACAGCAGAGGGGACCCAGGACCACCCTGGGCAGCAGCAAAGACGGTACCAAGCCCATTAGCAGAGTCAACACGGCCTCACAGGACACCCACCTCTCCAGCCCTAGTCCTGGCTTTGCTTAGCTCAGAACAGCTTCCTGGCAGCTTAGGGACAGCTCCTTCTTCAAAAGGAGGATGTTGTTCAAGTTCCCTGTAAGCACAGAAGGACAAACCCACCCACGACCAGCACGGCCCCACTCACCCCGGCAGAAGTCCATGAGGATCAGCACTTCCCACACGTCCCCGCTGCTGACAGAGTTGATGCTGGAGTCGATGTAGCCCACAATGTTCTTGTGGCCAGACAGATCCCGCTGCAAGAGAGACAAATTCACACCATGGGCCAGCCAAACCCACACCACGGGCCAGCCATGCAGAGTGAGCAGCGTTTTCACCTGGTTCCTCCACACTGCACAAGCTTCTGTCACTTGGCATTAATCGCCACCCAGAGCTCGAGCAAACCTGAGCTCTGTCTCTACCTGTTTTCCCTTCCAGAAGGATCTGAGACAAACAGCAGAGAAACAGACAACCTGATGAATTAACTTGCTCAGGCCTGGTCCAGATTCCGGCACATTCCCTGAGGTGGCCCCGGCCGGGCCCCGGGAGCTGCTCCTCCCCTACAGGAGGGGAGAACAGGGCAGAGGGTGGCGGTGGCCATGCAGGACTTGTTGGCCTTACTTGTCTTATCTCCTTCCAACTCCTCTGCTGACAAAACATGTCTCAAATCTTCACGTTAAAAAAAAAAAACCACTAAAACAACAAAATAAATTTTAACCTTGCTTCTAGAAGTGCTTTATTTTAAGTAACTCAACGGATTAAAGCACAAGTTCTCACATCAACAACTTACCACAGAATCACAGACTGGCTTGGGATGGAAGGGACCTTAAAGATCATCAAGTTTCAAGCCCCTGCTATGGAGACACATGCTAAACTGCAGGGAAAAGTTGTTTATTTTTGCCAGCTTCACACACACTCCCAGCTGGGACAGCCAGCCCAGTCTGATGCTTGACTTCACCAGTAAAGGAAAGCAAGGTTCTGCTGTAACACTGTAGGGCTGCAAAAACTGCAGCTAAGTGTAAAATAATTCCCTATTGCAGAAAAGCTGGGAAGGAAGTAAACATTTCCTTTTAGGGATGCCCTGGTTCCTCAGGACACAAATGCCTGGGATAAGATCCAGCCCAGGAGCAAGCAGCCCTGCCAGGTGAGAAGGACCCTCCTCACCCTCACTTTCCAGGAGCCACCAAAGACACCAAAGATTCCAAAGGCACCAAAGACACAGAGACAAGAGAAAGCTGCAGCAAGTGAAACCCAAGTAAACAAGCTTTGTGAGCACAGCTAAACCTTTGAGTGAGATCTCATCTCATCTTTTCCCATGTAGCCACGGGGAAACCCAGCCCAAAGCTTCCCTGCACTATCACAGACCACAGCAGTTCACTTAAAAGGTATTAACCTAATTAAAAGCTACTTCAGAAATCACACACAGAATTGCTACAGGTAGGAGTTTCTGATACGAAGATCATCTACCCCGAACCTGCACCTCGTGTGGTAAACTCACAAAATGAGGATTTTATATTTCCTTCTCCACCTGGCAGCTGCTCTAAACGCTCATCAGTACCTTTGAATACAACTTCAAAAGTAGCACTTCCCATGTTTACCATGCTGCAAACAAGATTAGGCAAATCTATTTGGATCATCTCCATTTTGTCTTTGTTTAGAGAAGCTAAATTTAAAACAGCTATTAAAAATAACTATCCCATCATATAAATCCTTGTGTCTAATAATCCAGAAAAACATCCCAGAGCTTATTACAAATACTTTACATTTCAAAAGCCCTGGCAGCAACTACCCCACAAATACTGTTTTAATCTACCAACCTCACCAATGCAGAGATAACCTTCATCCCGACCCAAAGGATCAGAAGATGTTGTGATACAGATTTATCTCAGGATGGAGGTCTACCATTCATGCACTGATTTCAGTTCAGAGATATCAGAATCATCAGCCTTTTCTCATCAAGTTTAAAAGGCTGAAGACTTGAGATCTCAGCTGAAGATTGTGAGACTCTGAATTCCAACACCCTCAGCCATGCTCACATCTTCATTCCTTTCTCTTCCCATTAAGCCATGCAGTCCTCATTTTCCTGTAATTCTCTGGGGTTTTTTCAGGTACCAGGTTTTCCTTGTCCACTGGACAGGAATTTTTTCAATAGTTCAGTACCAGATTTTCACATAACTCCAGAGGCCAGGTCTTTCCACACAAAAGCCATTTTTTGCTAGGAAAAGGCACAGTTTGTGACCTGATGCCACAGAGTTCACAAGCAGGGGGTGACCAGGCTCCCACCCCCCTGCAGGCCCATCTGGGGGCCCAGCAGAGAGCAGGGGCTCACCATGATCTGGATCTCTCTCTTGCAGACCTGCAGGTCGTACTCGTTATTGACGTACATCCTCTTCAGGGCACACTTCACCCCATTGCTCGTCCTCACCAGGAACACGATCGCAAAGCCACCTGTGGGAGACACAAAATCACCTGCTCAAAATCACACAAAATCACCTGCTCAGTGACCAGAAACCTCTCGGCCTTTGCTCCCAACCCTGTCTCTGCCAGGGGAGTAGAGCAGGAAGAGGGAGGGCACCGAGCAGCTCCCACCACTCCATGGAGGGAATGCTCCTTCCGGTGCCCATCTCCAGAGCTCCCAGCTCTGCCTGGACTGTTATCGCTAGGAACTAACAGGGATCCAAGGGGGTAATCTTCAATCAATAGCAACGAAGTTAACACTTAACATCTCCATAAAAACAAGCAATTACACCAGCTCCTGGTCCTGCCAGACAGTCCCTCATTGCTGCATTAATTCCCATTATGAAGAAGAAAGCTGAAGGACAGCAACACTGCCTTGGACAGAAATCAGAGCTACAGATCACCCACTGAACCACCAAAGGCCTAAACTTAAAAGGGTCTGCAACTTTGAAGTATCTAAGTTACATTACAAAGCTGATTTGTGCAAGAAGCAGAAGAAACACCTCCCACATGCAGTTTGATGTTAAGGCTTTTAAATTAGGACAGAAGAACAAGGGAATAACCCACAATTCATTCTGTGGTCATTGCTATTAGTAAAGTCAGGACTCCCAGGATAAATTGACCTGTTTCAGATGAAAGCATCTCATCTCTGTCAGCTCTCCATCCAAATACACATCCATTTGTACTCCTGGCAGAAACAGGAAGCTGACGGAGGATGGAGGGATAGAGGCATCAAAAGTTTCACACCCTGCTCCAGAGATCGGAATGAATTTGGGCAGAGTGGCACAGATCCAAGCAGCCAGAAGTGCTGCACACTGGTGAAAAGGAAGGCACAATGGCACTGCTGATGCCACAGCCCAACAGCACCTCATCTGCTCTCCTTACGCTGCACACGTATTTCTTTCATGTTCAAGGACTCGCAAAGGCCCAGCTCATGAGTAACTTACGTGTCTTCAGAAGTCCCACAACAAGGGGAGCAGCAGTTACACACCACAGAACCCAAGTCACATCCCAAAGAATTCCCCTTTTCCAAGTCTGAGCCCTTTAGTGAATGCCATTAGCCACCAGACCCCCAAGACACACAGTCCCATGGACATGTTTGTGCCTCGTGGTTATTCAGCACTTGCTCGTGTGCCCCTATCATGTGACAAAGCCACACTTGGGTAAAATTTACTGACCAGAAAAGAATGAAAAATAGCAAATAACCAGACAATACTGCTCTGTTTAATGTACAACTCTCTCAGCTTGTTTTCAATGGCTTTTATGAAATTACAGCTCCTCTTCCACCTCGACACAGGAGTTACACATGCAGGTAACACACCTCCAGCACAGGAACTGCTCACAGGAATCTCTCTTGGCAGGCAAACCCCTCAGTTTCACAAAGCACAGTTTGCCACAGGAACTAGAGCAGGGTTTCCAGGGAAGCCCCACTGACTCTTAGAAGCAGCCCCAGAGATGCAGCAGGAAGATGCAACAGAAAGAAGAAACAAAACAAAACAAAAACCCATTCCTCCTTCCTTCCCCCCACCAAAAAAACAAACAAACAAACAAATAAACAAACAAGAACACCAAAAAGATAGGTAACAAGACTTCAATTAAAAGTCTTGAAAACAATACCCAGGCTGAAAAATGGACACTCAAATTCAGAAATCTGGGACAGGGCCCTGGGATGCAGCACGTCACAGCTGCTTGAACCCCCTCGCAGCTCTGGAGGGGCCTCCATGCACAGTGCTCCATTCAGACCCAAAAATAACCCTGACTCTCTCCCTGAAGCTGCTGCGAGTTGAGGATCTCAAATTACAAGTCATTTTTAAGAGCTTCTGAACCCACAGCAGTAGCCTTATTGTTCTCCCCAACCACATCTGTCTCGTTTTCAGCCCTGTGCAGAACAAATCTGCACATCCCGCTGTGAATCTTTAGCCCAAAGGGTGGCTGTGGGAAAGACTAACACAGCACTGCACTGATTTTTTTCTTCCCCCTCTTATAACCCTTTTTATTGGTAATTGAGGCTATCAAACTCACACCAAAAAGCAGCTCAGAAGGAGCTGTGCCCCTCAGAAGCAGCACTGTTTGTGGAGCAAACGCAGCTCAGGTGTGACAGCAGAGGGGCAGCAGGACCCACCAGATGGCCGAGGGTGTCCCTTGGCAGCATCAGGCAGCGACTGAGCATCCAGCACCTGGGCTGCAGCCAGCACTGCTCATCCAGGACCTTCTGATGGATTTCAGAGCTCCCCTTCACGCAGCACTTCCAGCCGAGGAGGGGCCGTTCCCAGAGGCTGGTGGGTGTCACCCACGGGTGAGGATGGCTGCAGCCCCGCCTGGTCCCTGCCCACTCCACAGCCAGGCTTCGCCCACACGTCTCACCCACCTGAACTCTGTTTTTCACAGTCAGTACCATGCTGAAAATCATGCACTTACCTTATCTTTTAACTGCTGACAGCTGGTTCACCCTTCCTCCTCGCCCACTGCACATCTACACCAACACCAGCACCTCCTCAGCCTCAAGGGCTTTCAGCTTCCAGAGCTCCAGACCACAACCAATTTCCCTCTGATTATCCCAGTCCAACCCCCAATTTGGCTAAATCTGGGTAAGGTTGAAAGGAAGCAGATCAAAGACAAATTTACAAGCAATTATGAGAAGCCCTGCCAGATGCACATTGCAAGACCATTTACTTCTACTCTCAAGGAACAGCCAGACACCAGCCAGGCACTGCCAGCTCCAACATAAAGGTGAACATCCCGGGATCTGAGCAGCTCCCAGGAGCCCAGGTCAGCTCAGGAGCCTGGGCTACACGTGGCCAGGGAGGGTGGGTCACACACAGGCACAGCTTAGAGGCAAAGTATTCCAGGCACCAGGAACATCCCCATATCTCTGCTGGTAAAGCCTCTTTTCCAGTACACACGTGGAAAGCAAAAGGCACGAGACTAGTGAAGGTTTCATCTGCAACAGAATAAATAAACCCAGAGACTTGCAAGTGCCAGAAGGGACAAAAGCAAGAGCTAAGCCTGAGAGTCACCTCAGAGGACAGTTTTCCCCTGCACATGTGTCTGTGATTCTGAAGGAAATTCAACTCTCTTCCCACACCAGCCAGCAAAAGCTAAAATACCATTCCAATTCTAAAATGTGGGAAGTTATTCCTCTGTTCATCCTTAAGACATATTAATACTGTTGAGCAGGCAGCACACAGCCAGCACTGGGATCACCATCAGCTTAGAGCCACCACCAGCTACAGGGGCTTCTCTGGGGAAACTTGTTTGGTGTCTCTTTGGCACTTTAGGCCTGCCTCAACAGCATGGAAACATGGTTATCATGCTACACACTGCTGTCTGATTGTTGTTCTTGCTAAAAGGTTTTAGGCTAAGCTGAAAAAATACTGGGAAGTTCCAATTATCTCCAGTCACTACAGATGCCAAAGCCATTTTCCATGCAGGTTTGTGTCAGGGCACTGGCCAGCTGCCAGCTCTGGTAGTTATGTTTTCAGCCCTTCTGTAATTTCAGCAGGATGCAGAACTCCTCACAGCCAGGCAAGCACTTCTGAACTAGGTAAGAGCAGCTGCACAGAGCTGCACATGATGGCTCTCAGCCCCCCCAAGGTAAGCAGACAGCACTGTGCTGAGCTCAAGGGATTCACGTGGATTGCAAGCCTGGAATCCTCTTGCAGCAAGCCACAGGCAGCAAAGCCAGCCTGCAACCAAGCACAGCACTGCTGCTGCACAGAATTTGCACCAACTGATGTCGGGGTGAAGAAGAGCCACAGAGACAGGGGCTCTTTCCCTCACCCTCTGGCGAGGAGCACTTCCAGAGCTGCTCTGGAAGCCACATAAACCAGCTGAGCCGTGCTCTGGACACCACCCCTCACCCTCCACAGACCCACCTGGTCCTTCTGGGATGGCACCACGGGGGCGTGGCAGGAAAACCACCCCAAATGTCCTGTCCTGAGAACCCCTTCCTACCAGCACCACGCCTGCTCCATCACACACCACCACCTCTTCAGCCCTGATCCAGATCTTCCCCCTCACACGTGACCTGTAACAGCAGAGAGGAAAACAAGGCATGGCCACAGGCAGGTGCTGCGCCTGCCAGACAACACCCAGGAAAAGCCTGTTTTCATAGAGCACAGCATATCCTGAAGTGGAGACACCCACAAGGATCACCCAAGCCCAACCCCTGGCCCTGCACAGGACAGCCCGAGAACCCCACCACGCTTTGTCCGTGCCAGGCCAAAATAAAGCGAGTTCAGCTGTAGCCAGGCAGTGTTTGAAGTCCCAGCTCAACAGACCAGTTCACCCGAGCTAATCATAGTCCAGGAGCAGGGTTGGACTCTGCCCTGTGCTCACACAGAAAAGCAGGTTGGATTTCATGGGCTCTGCAGGACCAAAAGGCCCTTCCACGAGCCCTCAGTGCTCCCAAAACACACTGCATTTCTGTGCTGCCCAGCTATGATCCAACAGCCTCTGCCAGAGACAGCAGCTACACTGACAGAACAGGAGCAGCCTCATCCAAACACAGCTAGGCAGAACCTCCTCCTAAAACCCTGCTCGGTGTTCCTCCCCGAGACATGAGTGCCGCTTGCCCAGGAGCGAAGGAGACACTCGGCTCCATGACCTCCCAACTGCAACCTGAGCTCTGCAACAGCAGCTACAAAAACATCTCCATGGATGTGTCTTCCCTCTGCAAACACTGGCAAGGTTTGCCTCCCATCACATCCCTCATTTTTTCCCTATGTTGGGTTTGAGGAGGAATCACTCCTCTTTTCAGTTAAGGCACTCAAATCATCGGGCTTCAAACTGTCAAGTCTCCAATTTCCACTTTCAAAAACAAATAAAAAATCACTGCTTCGTTTTTGATTTTCTCCATCACCCTTCCACAAACAAATTAACAATACCTGGAATTACCACAGCTCCCAAAAAACATTGTGGATGCCACTAAAAACTTTTATTCCTCAGTGGCGGAGGATTTCACTTTTATTTCAGTGGTGAAATTCTTTTCCTGAGACGGACAAACAAGACATGGTTTTCCACGGAATTGTTCCCACCTTGCTGTATTTTAGTTCCATCTCATCCCCCTCCATGCTCTCCATGCAGACAGTCCACTGTGCTTCAGCACTGCAGCTGAGGGGAAGCCAAGTGCTGCTCAGACGTCCCCAAAACTGCCCCAGGAACATTCATCCTCCAGGGACAGCCAGCGAGGCATTTTAAGCTCTAGCTGTACCAGCAGGCACTTAAAATTAAGTGCTCTGCCGAACCAGGCACAAAGCCACTCCATTTGCACAATCCCAATACTTACTGATCCTTATCCATCAAGAATTATGTCATATTTTGCCTTATCTCACCAGCCAGAAGAACTTCCTTAGCACTTACCTTCCTAAGTACAAAGGGCAGGCTCACTCAGGTTTTGTTTTTATCCCCACAGTCAGGATGCTGTGATCCAGCTACAGGAAAACCACAGTGACTCCCTTGCATGGGGTGTTTCCAGCTCACCATTCCCAAAGCTTTACTAAAACACAGTAGTGTGTTTTTCCCCCCAGTCGCAGCCACAAGCAAATGTCACACAGACATTGCACATTACCCATCATGGGACATCACCACCTGGCAACACCAGAACCATTTTCTCTCTGCTGTTGTCCTGAGGAAGCCATCCTGCACACCTCTGGCTCCTCCAACTGGAACAAGATACAGTCATTCAAAAAGAAAAAAAAAAAAAAAAAAAAAAAAAA
>WAAG01048205.1:88837-104266 GCA_013390105.1 Tichodroma muraria | reverse complement strand
AAAAAGAAGAAAAAAAAAGGCCCCAAGTTGTGTATACACAATAGTCACTCCTTCAACCCAAACTATTCTATGATGTGATTCTGAATCCTAAAGCACTGATGCTTTTGGGCATCTTTTCGAGATACAGATGGCTGCAGCAAACCTCAGCTCTGGAGTCACCACAAAGAAAAAAGGCCAAGGAAAAGAGTTGGGTCAAAGTTAAACAGTACGATAATCTGTAATTATTTCAGACAACAGCCAAGCTTAGCAGAGCTCTGCAAGCATAGCAGGGAAAAGCTCTCCACGTGCCAGTGCTGCTCCCCTACAGCTCTCAGCAAAGCTGAAGGGATGCCCTAAGCCTGGTTCCCCACCCTGCAAAGCCAGGATGAGGATGGACAAGTGACTCAGCTATAGGACAGGCAAAAGAGGTGCCTGTCCTCCAAGCACGCCGGGGCTGCTGAGCTGCAGAGGCCTCCAAAACACCTTCCTGTGACTGCTGGGAAGTGCCACTGGCACCAGAGACTGCCCAGCAGCTCCTGGAAAAAGCACCACACTGTCCCACAAACCCAGCAGGGATGGGGAGGGGAGCCAAGGAAAACAGTCCTGCTGATCCTGCCTCGTGTCATGATCTGCTGTGACCCTCCACACAAGTAAATATTTGCTGGCGTATTTTACTATGGGCTTTTTATTTCAATAATAGCTCCCCATGATTTGCATTAGGATTACAGTGCTATTTTTGTGGCTATTAATCTGCACCAATGTATTCTTTCTGCTGCCTTTATTCCACTCTTCCACTGCCCAGCAGGAGGGTATTGCTGCACATACCTGCTGGAAACACACCATTTCAAATCCCATTTTCGCTATTTTTATGCCACTTCTGCATCACTTCTGAGCTCTTTGTTTCCAGGATAGGATATTTCACTTCAAATTAAGCTTTCTGTTCCAGTATTATTCCTTGATATTACCAAATGTGCCCACAAACCAGAGGCAGCATTGTGAAGTGTTCTGCTGTGATACGTAACAAGGGGCTGGAATGAACAGGATCACTGCACGTTGCTTTTTCTGCTTTACGAAGCATCTGCAACACCTTTGAAGTCACAGTGTCTCAGCACTAACATCGTTACAGAAAAATACAACTCCATCATTTTGTTTTTAAAGTCATTTGAGGCGTAACTCAGAAGGCACAGTAATGAGGCAGACTTTGCATTAGGGCTGTAATATCCAAGATCGTGAAAATACCAAAGGAAGCAAAGACAACACTGGTACAATCCGTGATTTACTGAGTTCAACCTGGAACATCATCTCTGCTTCCTTTGGACGGAGACAGTCAGAAACACAAGCAATTTGCAAGTAATTTCCCTGTTCTTCAAGTTAAAAAGGATGTTACTGGGGTGGGAACACTCGTGATTAACAGAAAAGGGCAAAAAATTCAGAACTTAACCAGGTTTGGGTCAGCTTGCCAACACCACTGAGAGCAGCAGGGTGAGGTACAGGCCCTGCTCACCCAGCTCTCTGTGTGAGTCCTCCTCTCACACAGGAGCTCTGCAGCCTGGCTCCAGAAAGCAAATTTGTGCTGGAACTGCACCTTCAGGTGGTCCCAGCCCAGGGCAGACTCCTCAAACCACAGCATCTCCTAGTGAGAGATAGCAACAAGTCATCCCAACAGGATGGGACTGAAGGGTCACCCTCTTGTGACACTTTGGCTATGGCAGAACCTGTTACCAACAGGAAGAAATGTTTTTAGAGGTTTCCCAGCACTGCCAGGTACCACAAAGGGTTTCACCCGACTCAGCCTCTCTCTGGCAGGACTGACACTGCCCACAGACCCTCCCAGCACATATCCTAACCTGTTCTTTCACCACTCTACTCACACTCCCCACACGCTCTGCAGCAATTTACTCCTGGGTGTTGTCACCCTGTCACCACCAGAAAGTCTCACCAAAATCTCTACTGGATTTCAACCCCAAGTTCTTCCCCTACACCCCAGTGTAGCTACAACTCTTCTCCACAGCCTCCTGGGTAGCTGGAAGGATGCTACCCAGAGCCTCTTCCAGATCACCCAGCACAAGAAGGCTAGAAGGACTCAAAGCAGTGGTGGTTGTACTGATGTTCTCCCTTTGTGTTTGCATCTTGTTGTTTTAGTACTACATGTTGGAGAGACACGACACTCGGGGTTTGGGATTTAATTAGTGCCTGTGACTCACTCTCCCACCCAGTTCCATAATCCTCTGGTTACAGTGGGGTATTTACATGCCATTTTATATCCACAGAAGTGAAGATTATTCGCCCTCAAGCTGCAGGCACAGAAAACACACAGTCTGTCCCATGGCACAGGCTTGCATTGCCTCTCAGGAGTACAGGGACAAAACCGGAGTTAGTCCCACATAACCCAGGCTAAAAAACCAGGATTTTCTGCACCTGGGCTAAACTGTGTCAACAGACAGCACGCTGAAGCACAAAGCAGTGACAGGGTGTGCTCAGCCACAGGTGTAAGTGGTACCTGCACAACTGTGTGCAGGTGGTAGCGGGGACAGAGGTGACACTCAGGACACACCACACACACAACAGCAGCAGGCTGTGCTCCAGGAGGGCCTGAATGTGGATCACCTGGTCTTCCTACACCCAAATGTCTGTAAACAGTGTGTGTGTTTGTGTACATGTGTGTTATAAACCAGAGTCCAGATCTGAACAAGAACAAAACAAACCCTCATCCCTTGCCAACAGCCTCCCCCAGCTGAGAAGAGCAGATAACAACACTAAATTAAACAGGGCCTCTCTCAGCCCAGATTTTCTACCTCAAAGGAAATAACAAGCTTTACTTAGTTGTTTTTTGTTGTATTTTTTTAAGTTCCTTGACTTATCTAAAGCCTAGCAGTGCCAAGCTTAAGGGACTGCTTCAATCTAAAGGCCTGTCCCAGCATCTCCCAGAGCAGTATTTGGAGCAAGCCACTTCAAAGAACTCTACATACCAGGAACACAAACCACTGGTCTCTGCAGGGCAGACAGGAGGGCTCTGGGCAGTGCTGCTCTCCTCGAGCTCAGGGCCCTGAACCACCAACACACGAGTCCTTACAGTGCAGGCAGGCCTGAAAGCTACCAAGCAAATGAGACTGCAGAAAACACTGCACCACACTTCCTTCCATCACAGTCCCTGGGAAGCTCCCCGTGCTCATCTGCGAGAGACCCAGCTCTCAGCACCTGACCTCACCTGTACAGGGAGTTAAACACACTAGAACCAAACAAAAATCAGTGCACGTTCTGGGTGGTTCGCTGAGCTTTCAGCTGTGGCTTCGTCTGTTCCTTTGGGCTGTTTCCACTGCCCCTAAACAGCACTTTAAAAGGTTTCATCCTGGAGTGGAGCTAGAACTGCTCTGGGAAACTTATCAAATCAGATCTTGAAACATCAACTGCCAATTAAACAGTCTGAACATTTAAGTCTTATCTTGAGGGCAAAAAAGAAAGGGCACACCACTAACTCCAGCTGAAAGAGCTTCATCTGTGTAAGAAGCAATGGTCACAGTAACTCAAATTTCAACCCTGTTCTGACCATTTTAAGTGGCTGTAGGAGGCAATCAGAGCTCCAGAACTGCAAGAAAGTAGATAGCACCTAGATAAAGCATAGAGGACTTCTAGTATTTCATGACAGGAAACCTGAAACGTGCACGGTATCAGGAGAATCAGCTGAATCCTGCATCCCCCCAGATGGAAAATTAGCTAAGAAGGTATTTTTGCAACAAGATCAGGAATTTAATGGTGAACATACTCTAAAGATTGTAACAGTTACAACTGTAAAAAGTGAGGAGAGCTCACAGCTAAGGTGAACATAGAGGAAACACAGCTATTTTGTGAGTATTCTAGTGATACTTTAGTTGAAGAAACTACACAAGGGTTTGTGTCAAGGCGGCCAAGGACAGAATCTTCCTGGCATAGGACAAACTCTTGAAGAATATTCAAGCTTTGCTGGGCAAATCATCAGCTCCACTTCCCTCCTGCAGAGCATGTGCACAGTTTGTTTCCTCCTAGAGAATGCTGTGGCTTCCCAGGCTTCATCCTACTGCCAGATGAAAGCAGTGTTGGGAAACTGAGGTGGATTCTGTGCTCACCTGGTTCATACTCACAACAGCAGCTCTGAGCAGGGCAGGTAGCAACGCACTGTTTCACACAGTCCACAGCAGAGAAATACATGTGCAGCCCTACACCTCCACAGCTGCCAAAGCCAGGCACTGTCCTTCCTACAGTAACCATTTTAAACAGCCAGAAATTCTCCACACGGCTCACATTCGAGCTGGGAAGAATTTGATCTGCACATAAGCAACAGTTTCCACACGAAAGCAGCAAGCAGAGGAGCCTCCAGGGCTGGCCAGCAGAAATCCCTCAGGCAGCCTCACGCTGAGCGAGCTCTCCAGGCACGGAAAGCCCGGCATCTGCGTCAGCCTGGTGCCCACACAAAACGCAACTGGGATTCAGTGGGAGGCGGGAAGAGAAAGGGAAAAAAACAAACAACCAGCTTCAAAGATACCTCCAGAGTCCATCAGACAACACCCACCATCAGGGCAAAGGTCTGCTTCCAAGAGAGCAGAACAGCCCAGGCAAAACCCTGCTTATCACCAAGCCTTCTGACTCCCAACTCCAGAAAGCAGCAGCTCTTCCAGCTTCAGATGCAGCACTGCTTAAGCTTTAGGCTTCAAATACCACCAGGAAAACTTTAATAGAACATCCAGTACATCTGAGCAGAGGACTTCTCCCCAGGTAAAACAAAGACTTAAGCCTACACAGAGTTCATGGGTCAGACTCTCAGCCAGGGGAAAGCAGGGCCATAGTCAGCCCTACACAGATTTACCATAGCTCAGAATCCTAATGTGATTATCCAATATTACCAACATAATTATAGGGCCCTTGCTTAGTGTCACTGCTGCAATATCTAGGCCATGACAAGACAGATTTAGATTTACAAGCTCCACCCTCTCCTTCTAAATAGGCAGGACGTCACCATCGTTAATGTCAGTGTGGCAGCCCCAGCCACGAGTGCCTGAACTGTGCAAAATAACACAGCCAGGCAGCTCATCCAACACACAACACCAGCACAGCCTTTACATCTCCTGATTTTAGCAGAGCAAGGCTGGCTGCCCAGGGATTGTGGCAGCCTGGGGAGTGAACATTCGGTCTATCAGCTAGGATGCTCACAACGGCAAACAGACACAAAGTAATTATAACAGTTAGAGGCATTTTCACTGCATGGACCACATGGGAAAAGCGTAACTGCCTCTTGTCACTTCTCTGGGGGTTTATTTTGACAGAGCTGATTTAAAACCATTCAGCTTCACTTCTTTGTATGTTTCAGGACCCCATCTCTTTACAGACCTTTAGGAGACACCTCACTCCCCACACAATCCCCCTGCAACTCCCAGCCAGGCCCACGGAGAAGAACAAAAGAAGAAGCTGTAGAAAGGAGGGAAGAGAAAGGGAAGGAAAGGGAAGAGAAAGGAATAGCAGAGAAAGGAGGGGAAGGGAATTAATCTCTACCATGCAACAGCAATCTAAAAGCTAAAATAATCAGTGGACAAGATCCAGGCCATGCATTAAATGCACACTCTTGTCAGAAGCTCCAGTCCAAGGGCAGCAGCATCCTGGCACTCCGAGAGCAGCAGCAGGGCCCAGCCCAGACACCCCAATTCAGGGGTATTAAAGCCTCCCAGTATTTGCAGTATTGTGACAGCAATTTCATAACAAACAGCAGCTCACTGGAGGCGATGGAACTGAGCTGGCTGTCACAGCAGGAAGCACGTTTAGGTGTTCACGTGGGTAGATTTGCTGGGCATGTGCTCTGCTGCACAACCCTGTGCATCCACTCCATTACTCCCTGACAGGCAGACTTGGAAAACCAAAGCTGATAGAACAGTGTTTTATTACTATGCAGCAAGACACGCTGCCTCCAAATAGATTACTTGGCAAGGCAGACTCAGTCCCTCTCTATTGTAACAATTTTAGTCCTTGAACTTCCACTGTAAGCCTGAAAAAAAAATACAAATTAATGGGTCATGAATAACTCACGGCTTAAAAAAAAATTTAAAAGAATCATTTGTTTAGTTATCAGTCAGCCCTTTAAAAAGCACATTTCAGCTGCTATTATTCCCAGCAGCTGCTAATAGCATCTGAGCCCTTGTTCATCTCCAAGTGAAATTAGCACTGGCATCAACATGCTGCGGAGCATGACGGGCTCTGAGTGAACACGGCTGGAACTGCAAAGCCAGCAAGAAGCTGCAGCAACTGCAGGAAGCTGAAAAGCTTCCCTGGAAAGGCAAGGAAGCCGTGAATCACGTTGGCAGGAGAGGAGAGAAAAAAGCAAAACTAGTCGAGCAGAGAGCAGGTGGAAGCTGGAGCTGTGGAGGAGGGAGAAAGCAAGATAAAGGCCAGGGCTGGGACTGGTCCTTGACTGGACTGGTCAGGCAATTTGCAAGGGCCAGGCAGAGCAGGCCACGGAGAAGTGTCATGGTAACAGCACACTCCATCTGGGAAGCACTTATGCAAGGATCTAGGACAGCTCATGGCAATAGGCAAGTCAGGCATTTAGGAATTTTGATTCTCAGGGCAGCCCCCAGACATGCCTGCTGAGCACAGCAGCAGGAGAACCACAAGCAGAACTCCACCACACGCATCCCAGGAAGAGCTCGAGCTCACAGCAGTGTATGAAGGCTTCTCTCCAACCAGCTTTGTCTCCTTAAACCCGGGAATCCAGAGTTCAACCTTTCCAGGAATGCCAGATAACTACAGGTTATGGGTACCTGCTTAACTGCAGGTTACAGGAACCCGGGCTGCTGATGTGCCACCTCCCTGAGGAACAGGAAAACACAACTTAAGGACACATCCCACTCCTCTGGAGGGCATATGCTAATCCACCCCTGAAGACAGCAATGAACTTTTCAACTCCTGAGTACATGCCAATCATGGAGAGAGTTATCCACGATCCCACCAGGCAGGTCTCAGGGAATGTAAACAGACAGGAGCACAAAGTATCCATCATTCAGCATTTAATGGGAAAAAATATCAGCTCTACATGAAACAGAGCTTTGAGTTTTCCACACATACACAGGTGAAGAGGGAGAGGTATGAACTATTTGTCCATTCATTTGTCAAATGTCTAAGAACAGGAAACAGTTGCAAGGGTCCAGAACCTGCAGTCCTGTGACTGGTACTCACCAAGCCTGTAACCATTGGGGATTGAATTCATCAGTTCAAATTAACTTAAATAATTGATTTATTTATATATATCCCAACTTAAATAATAAATATATCACTAAATGCATCAGTTGCAGAAAAACTTTCAAAGGTACAGTGTAAGGGCTTCTTATGTTACATTTAAAAAAGCAATAAAAAGGTAAAAGGTAGTAAAAAGAAAAAAGGTAAAAAAGGTAGAAAACAACCATCTGTCCCCCTTCAAAAATAGCATCATTTTAATTTTAAAAAAAATCCAATACATTTAATCCTGTCACATGTCCTGCTGAAAGCTGGGTGAGCAAGGCTGAGTCTGTGTGTTTCCCGTGGTCTCTGAATAATACTGGATCTCCAGAAGATCCTGTGTGTCAACTCTCACCCCATGATCAGCTGTACCATCACAGCTGCTCGTGCCTCACACCCTCTCCCTGAACAGGCCTAAGGCAGCAGCACACGAGTGTATTCTGGGACCAAGCACGGTGCTGGGAATCAGCAGGCACAGGGAAGGGCCAGGAATCTCCAAGGAGCAGGGACAGGCTTTGTTCTGCATTTGCATTATGTGACACAGGGCCCTGGTCCATGATAAAAGTTCCTGGATACTATGGTGACATGAATATTAATGACCCTGTGATTAAAACACCAGGCAAGGAGTTATATTTGCATTTAATACAAGACTGTCCCTGTTCTCCTACACAGCTCTTATCAAACGGCTTCATCTTCATGAGCTTCAGCTTCTCATTTGTAAAATAATTTAATAAGCCTCCCTGCCACCATCTGTTTGTCTGCTGTGCAGGAAGGGGACAGGCACAGGACCACAGGTTGTGTGACACCTCACACACAGAGCCTTTGTGCTCTCCAGAGAGCAGACACAGCTCAGCAGTTCAAACTACAACTGCTAATGGAGCACAGAAACAGAAGGCTAAACTCATAGTCACATACCCAAGTACATCTGCTGACTCAAAAGCAACAGGTGAAGGCTGAAAGAAAGGCTCTGACATTCAGCAGATTTGTTCTTCCCAGAAATATGTGCCCAAGGATCACAGGACAGTGTGACCTGCCTGTACTGCCCCCTCCCCTTCTCTCTGCCACACTGTGCCTCCTCCATCATTTGCCACCCCAGGGCTCTGATGTATTTCTTTATTTCCTTACAAACACAACCAATAAAAGCCACAAACATAAGAACCAGCAGGATCTCATCAGTTGGGTGAAAAGACAAGTGTGGCAGCACTTGAGTCCCTGCACACACTCAGGTGATTCCACAGATCCTTCCAACTCCAGAGTGTTGTGTTTAACAATCTCAGGGTACTGTTCATGCCACCAGTCACCTGCATACCCCTGGGATTAAACACTTCTTGCCAAAGGTCATCAAAAGAGTCATTAGAGCAGAGCCCTGGGCCAGCAGCAACCACAAATAACCTTCGTGTGGCCACACTGCAGCCATCAGGGAGGATTCCCCATCGATCCAGCTCCCTCCTCCCAAGCAGCAGCTCAATGCCGGAGAGGTCTTTATGGCTGAAGCACTTCCCAAGTCAGAAGCCATTAATCCTTCAGAGGGTCACAACAGGTAACTGAAATAACACCGAATTAGCAGGTAGGTCATGCAGAGAAGGCACATAAGACAAAAGGTCTGCATTTCTGTGCTTCTCACATCAGCACTGATTTCTTATGTTCCTTTTAAGTATTTCAAACCACTCTGGAAGTCCAAATTTTGCATCACTCTCATAAACATCTGAATAGCACCCCTATACAACCTGGGATAGCAGCAAAGTCCCAAAAACCTGTGTAACACACCAAACCAAGGGCTCCTCCCGCTTTCTCTGTTGCCTTGATGAGAGACTGATGTTCAGTGACATCCACAGGAACCAGGCACATCACGTCTTCATGGAGCAGTCTGCACATCTTTGAGACAAGCCTGAGTTTATTTTACTGCTGCCATTTGTGCAGCAGAAGCACACATCAGCCCTGCAAGCATCATTTCGCTTACAGAAGGAGAGACAAGCTCAGATGATATCTGAACAACAGCTGTGCAATTAGAGAGCCTCAGAAGATCTTGCATTTTGCTCTCACACCCTCGAGAACAGCTTGTCAGACTGCTTTGTAAGTTCACACAGGCACATTTTGGGGCTCCCTAGCACAGGCCTGTGATCTCCTAACGGGAAGGGAAACTGGTGTGTGACTAAGAGTGAATGAAGATCAGCTCTACCTGCCCTCATCACAGCACCAGCCAGCTCCAGCTCAGCTGTGGGGGGATGCACACGCAAATCCTTGCTCAGGGAACTCAGCTGCTGATGGCTTTTTTTATTTTTAATCTATGAGATCACCCGTCACTGGTACGTAATTTGTTTCTGCAAAATCATGAAGCAAACCAGATGCTATGAGCATCTTGTTCCAAAAACGTCTTTAATCCAATCCTGCAACACATGGCCCAAGGTCCTGGTGTCAGCAGGGGTTCTGCCACAGAGCAAGCATGAATTTACACCCAAATCACACATGTGCCAAGTTTGCTGAAATCACAGAGAGGCAGCACTTGACAGGAAACACAGACTGCAATTAAAGCACCCAATCTGGAAGGCCAGAGATCAGTTCCTGACTTGGCCACACATGCTCTGCATTGCTTCACCTCCCTGAGTTCCCAGCAGCCCTAAAAGGGGTGGAAGGACACATTCACAGACTGTGCCAGGGCTCAGACTCTGGGTAGTGAGAGCTCCTCACATTAGAGCAGCTGCAGCAGCTCCCCTCTGTTTCACTCTGCTGCATCACACTGGGGCAGCTAACAATAACCTTCATTTCATTTAGTGGCAATTCCTGGACCTCCTACAAAAGGAGAAAGTTTCCATAATGACAAAAAGCCACAAATGAGAATTACCTTGCAGTGCCTCACTTAAGCCTTTCCAAATCTTTTCCTTCTGCTTGTAAATCACTGTCAGTGTTGTTCCTACCCTCAAGAAGTACAGCAGACAGTATCTGCTTCCAGCACGATACCACCAAGGACATCCTGTGCTTCCCCCATGCAAGGAAGCCAGCACCCCTTCCTGGGAAATTTACCCCTTGTTATCAGAAGATAACTCCTTCATAAACCAACTTTGCTTATGGTACGTTCTCCTCAGAGACTTCCTGTCTCCTTCCACATGCAGAACACAAGCAAACACTTAGCACAAGTGAAGGCAAATCGGTTGTGACTTTCCAGAGAAGCAGCACCAGCCCTGCAGCTGGCACGCTGCCTTCCCAACGGGCACAGCCTCAGCCTGCCCAGAACATTTACACTGAAAAAAAGTCACCTTCAAGAGAAGCAGCTCCCAGTCCCAACACAAGTGTGCAGCACCTAGCTAGTCCTGACCCCTTATTAGCCATGATTAATGCAGGTGGGTAAGCTTGGAAAGCAAGAAGTGCTAAATCCAGAGTGGATTCCAGCTTGTCTTCAGCACATTTATAACTTCCCACCTGCTCCCCTCAAGCTGCTGACAAGCTCCTGCACAAAGGGGAGAAGGCCCACCACACAATAGAAACATTACGGCAGTGCACGTACAACCAGAGGTCAGCAACCTGTTCCTTCATAACTACTAGAACACTTCTGCAAGACCCCAGCTGGAGAGTTAAACCATGAATTATCCCCAGCCAGAATCCCAAAACTAAGCTTTCTTGTACTCACTCACAACTTCACAGCAGGACTGCTTGAAACAGACGCTGTTTTGGTTTAACATGGAAGTTTCCTTCCTGGGATGATGACTGCGCTGGGCTAACACTGCCTCTGAACCAGCTCTTAGCTTCCACAGCTGTTCCATAAGGAATCAGCCCCCCTGGGTACAACCCAGAGCTCTCCTGTGACAGGCTGCACAAAGCCCACGAGCCAGGCCAGGCCCCTCTCTGGCCTACACAACTTCTTACACACTTAAATCCACTAACACCTGCTTTTCCTCTGTGATTACATCTCAGGACACAGCACACACTGTCCCAGCAAAAGCACCAAAACACATGGGATACCTCAGCATTTACCAAATAACCCCCTTGAGATTCTGCACAAGTTCCCCTGGCTTCTACTCTCAGAAAAAGAAACTGCTAGAACACAGAACCAAACATCCTACCTTGGCAGAGCAGAGGGCAGAGTACATGTTCTGCCCCACAAGAAACACAGAAAAAGCAACAGGGAAAAAATGAAAAAACAAAAATCACATGTCCCATTCCAAGAGGAGCAACAGTTTAATTCCTAATCCAAATGTCACTGGTCAGCTGATCAGCAGCTGGCCCTTGGCTGGAACTAGAAAGCAGTAACTCACAAAATACACTTCAAAGCAATGTCTTGAACCCAACCACAATGGAATTGGGTTGAGGATCACACAAATCTGTAAAATGTACCTCAGATGGGGTTTGCTTTAAAGTGAAATTATTTCAGAAGAAGCTCACGTGTATTTTCAGTGACTTCAGGTTATGGTGCTGCAGGGAAAGGAGGTGCCAAGGGTGAGCAGGGCAGGGGTCAGCAGAAACCCCTCTGCACCCAGGCCAGCCACACCACTGGGCAGCTCAGGGAACCCCCACCCCAGCAGGCATGGGCTGGGCACTCACAGCCTCTCCCAGCTGCTTCCGACATGCACTGGCCTGCAGGTCTGCTAAGGAAAGTCAGGATGAATCCCACAATGTCCCTCTTCTCAAAACAGAGGAAAAAATACAGCTGGCAAACGTAAGATGATTTTGTGGCTTTGCACTGGTTTGTAACACCAATTTAAATGCTTTCAAATCAACGCTAGCTACCAGCACGCAGGCACATACCTGAAAAACTGCAGTGAGATATCCAACAACTATTAACCTGAATCCCTTACTTACACACTTTAAGGGGAAAAGACCTTCAAAAAAGCACAACTAATTTTAAAAGTAACTTTTCACAGACCTGCAGAAACGCAGCCTTCACCTTTTGCTAGAAGCAGAGCAAGACAAACAAAACCCTGCTCAAACACGTGCCCATCAACGTTTATACACCCTGGGTCAGCGCAGCACTCTCACAGCATTGTGAGTACAGAGTCACACAAAACACAGAGGCCCTCAGAAATGGGACACTGGGGCAATCCCCAACCTGTTTCAGCTCAAAGGAGTACTCCTGCCTTGTGGTACTTTGCCAGACACACACATCTCTCAAATTCCTCAGCAAGTTCCTCACTTAGGGCAACATCCCTCTCAACGTTCCTGCTGCCTTGAACCCCATCAGAGGGACACCAACCTCCCTAGACCTCCAGCACAGGGCTCTGAAGTGGGTTTTCCTTGTTTTGGTTTTTCCACTACACACAGGCAGAAACAAAGAGCAGTATCTGATTTGGTCCAGCAGGGTTTTGTTTCCTTGTCAGAAAGAAAACAGCAAGACAGAAGCCTGCAAGAGCTCCTGGGCATTCACTTTAGCTCTGTGAAACACCACTCACCCCAAAACCAGTCACAACACCCCTCAGAGCCCATACTGGGGCACCGTGTGACTTTTAACCTGGCCCTGCAGACCCCCAGGGCCAGCAGCACTTCTCTGTCCTTGTTATCCTTCTATCCTAGTCCCGTCAATGTCCTTCCAAAAGGAAGGAATGCTCCTCCCTGCCCAGGAAGGCAAGTATCCAGACAGAACTACTTTTCAGGGGTGGGGGGCGCACCTAACCACAGCAGGTATTTTGGGGGATCTGCACAGGAGCCCAGAGGCACATGGAGCCATTTGCCACCTGGCACAGGCAGCGCTGCAGCCAGGGCACACTCCTCGTCAGCAGGGTTGCTCAGCAGAATTCAGGGTGACCAGGCACAGCTCTGACAGCCAGAGGCAAATCCCAACACTTCAATTCCAAAAGTTCTGGTTCAGCTCAAGTCTCCTCCACACCATTCATCACTTCATTGATTCTCTCTTTTAAGCCACTTCTAACCTCTTCTCATTTTCATGTTTCACATGCTGCACCTAAACCCAGGCCTCCCCACTCCCTCCTAAAGCAAGGGGGATGATGAGAGGTCCTTCCTTCCCAGGCAGGATACTCCTCCCACAAAGAGCCTCCCAGGGGACTTTTCCTTTCAGCAGAAATAGCCACGAGTTGCCTTTTCAGCACTGCTGAAACACCACTGCAGACACAGAGAGGTTTTCCAGCCGAGGTTTCAGACGTCAGGGACTGGGCTGCCCACGAGCTCCCCAGGTCTCCAGCTGCGTCAGGGAGAAAAGGCTGTTTACCAGCACAGTCAGCCACACGGGCATGCAGAGCCGCAGTACTTCTGACCTACACTGCTCCCCAGCTGGCACGACTTCCCTACAGAGGAAAGGGCATTTTCACTGTTCCCAACAAAAGGTGACAAGCTGCAAACCAACACACCACCTCACTCTTGTCCCCTCGGAGGCACCGCTCTGCACGCAGAAGGATTTCAGACTGCCCACAGCAAAGCCTCACTGTGAGGGAGATACCTGGGCAGCACCTCTCTCCAGAAGAACTCCCTCTGCCTCACAGAACAGAACACGGCACCTGTTTCACAGCTGTGATCGGCCTGCGTGCCACGAGCCCAGAACTGCAGGGAAAAGCCCCCGCAAGCAGCAGCTCCCCCAGGACGGAGAGGCAAGGAAGGGAGGCTCTTCCCTGCCAGGCAATCTGTGCTCCCACCTCCACCTCTGCTGCAGCTCAGCCCTGCCGAGCAGGAGAGCCCGGTGACACACGGCTCCGCTTCCCGGGGCTGTCAGCACGGGGCAGAACCTGCCAGCAGATTACTCATCAGCAAAAACAGCCTCTGCCTTCCCGTGTTACCAGGATGAGGCCATCCTGCATTAAAAAAAGAGACCTGACAGCTTCTCAAGTTTAGCTCATGCAGATCCTAAGCTTCCAGGGCCAAAAGGGCCTTGGAAATATCAGTCCAGGCAAACCTACATTGCAAATTCCAAGAAAAATATATCACTATAGTTGCTAGTTAAAAGCCTGGTTTTGGTGCTCGTCTCAGCAGAACACATCAGAAATCAAGCCTAAAAAACAGTCACAGACCTATTTTCTTGTACACCATGGTGAGTTCTTAAAACCTGAACACAGGCAACGTACACAGAGTCCCTTTTCCATTTCAGGGCTCTTTCTGTAAAAGCCAACACAGGTCCTCCCACTCAGCTCTCTCCCAGCAGCTCTCCTCTCCTTCGCCATCAAAACAAAACACTGTTTTGACTAAATCTGCCTAGGATGCTGCGCAGGAAGGACCAGGAGCAGGTCTAAGGAGGCCAACATCTCTCTGAAGGTTGAGGCTAAGGTTACCAGCCAGAGCCATTCAGGAGGTTCCTTACAGCCCCAACAAATAAAATGTAAAATGATAGTTCAAGCAGCAGAGCTGGTTACAATTAAAACAAATGCCAACAGCAGCTTGCTGCACTGCAAGGCCTGCACACGTTGTGAATTCCATAAACCCTAGGATTCATTTTTATGTCTCTGTTTTATTTGGAGGGAAAAAAAAAAAAAAAAGGCAATTGGGATCACCACTTCCCCTTGTAGAAACCCCACACACAGAGAAATCACTCATCCCAGGTCACAGCCAGTCCTGCTCAGCCTACCTATGTGCATAACATAGCTGCAAGGAATTTACTCCAGTGTTTTAATCCTCTCTGCCTGAGGTAGGAAAAACAGCTGAAGAAAGTTTAAGAGTGAAGGACACTGCTTTCTTTATTTACAGCACCTTGTTCTGCACCAAAATATTTGACAATTTTGGTTTAGGTGTTTCTTTTGTTTTTTTTAACTCCCAGTTTAGAAGAAGTGGGAAACAACTTCTGAAAATTCCCCGATTTCTAAAGCATTCAAAAAAATTTTTAAAAAAAGGCAAATCCAGCAAATCCACACTGGATTTACAGACGGGAAGACCAGCCACGTCAGCTTACAGACACCACTGGACTGCAATTCTGTCAAGGACAATGAAATATTCAGGAATCCGGGGGTCAAGGAGGAGGCTGGGTGCCCGGGACAGCTCAAGGCCTCCCTTTCAGCTTGGGAAGGGAAAAGCAGCACACGTCGAGCACTCAGGAAGGCACCGGGACCTTACCTTCCGCCAGCACCTCGTCCACAGTGACCTGGTGCCGGCCGATGCTGAAGACCCGGCCGATGTAGCCGCTGCCCGGGCCGCTGCTGCCGCCGCCGCCGCCGCTGGTGCCCGACCCGGGCCCGGAGCCGCCCTGCTCCCGGCGCGAGTCGAAGAACTTCTTCATGTCTCAGGAGGCGGCAGCTGCCGGCGATGGGCGCGATGCCGGTGTCAGGTCCCGAGCCCCTCCTGGCTCCT